>CM022948.1:73892551-74142551 GCA_012931725.1 Litsea cubeba
GATCCTTCGATTCCCTCACGAAATCAGGTAAAACATGGTGTTTTCCAAAATTTTCGCCTCTCTTTCATGTCAATCCTTCGTATAGTTTGGGCTTTTCCTGGATTTCAAGCGGTCTGTATCTTTTGCATATTGTCCAATTCAATTAGCAGAAGAACAAAGGAATCGGAGATAAATTGTTGAAACTGTCTTTCTGATGTAAAAATTTTTGTCTTTCTGATATAGTTAGGGCTTCAAATCGTTTAGATGTTGTTTTGCAGCACAAGAGTTGTAAAATCATGGAGACTCCATGATCTAGGTTAGCTTTGCTGAGTTCTGAAACTATGATTTGGAATTCGAGTAGAGATTTTTCAACCCAATTGATGAATGGGTTGGTTTTAGTTGGATCTGTTACCTCTGCTCGTCAACCTGACCTAGTAATTCAGGGTTTGAAGTTTGAACTGACATTTCTTATCTGATTACTAGTGAACAGTTTGAGTTTGGGGTAGGTCCATACTTGCTACCTAACCAACTGTTCGACTTGGCCCGGCAATTTGTTTTCATTTTTCCTGCTTTATCCTATGAACTTCAATAGCATCTTTGAAAGTTTTAACTTCTTGAACTGATTAGTTTTCTTTGGGTTCTTTTCTTAGGCCATCAAGTTTAAGATCCAGATTTGGGTCTTTGTTTCCCACACTGATTTCAGCATGGCAGCCCTGAAGGAACTTCTCCCACCTGCCAGGTCGTCGAGTTCTTCATTTTACGACCACTCCAAGGACCCATGGTTCCAAGACCGGTTCAATTCATCTGAAAGTGAGCGAGTATCATTAGTCAAAGCCAAACCGATCCCTCCCTATGGGAAGCGGTCTGGTTATGTTCCCCGGAGACCTGAGGATTTTGGGGATGGTGGGGCATTCCCCGAGATCCATGTTGCCCAGTACCCACTCGGCATGGGCAGGAAAGACGAAAAAACGAGTTCGAAAATCCTTCCTCTGACTGTTGACTCCCATGGAAACCTGGCCTTTGATGCAATAGTAAAACAGAATGAGAATGCATCAAAGATTGTGTATTCACAACACAAAGACCTCATCCCAAAAATCCTTACTGAAGAGGAGAATAAAACTGATGAGTGGGAGAAAGAAATTGAGGAGACAACAGAACGCACAAAGGCTGCATTAGAGAAGATTGTAAATGTCAGACTGAGTGCAGCACAGCCAAAGAATGTTCCATCTCAGTCGTCTGACTCGAAGTTTATAAAGTATAAGCCATCACAGCAATCAGCAGCTTTTAATTCAGGTGCGAAGGAGAGGATCATACGGATGGTAGAAATGCCTGTGGACCCACTTGAACCACCAAAGTTCAAGCATAAGCGAGTTCCAAAGGCATCCGGGTCTCCTCCTGTGCCAGTCATGCACTCTCCTCCTCGCCCTGTGACAGTGAAAGATCAGCAAGACTGGAAAATACCTCCATGCATCTCAAATTGGAAGAATCAGAAAGGTTACACAATCCCATTGGATAAACGTCTGGCTGCAGATGGAAGGGGTTTACAAGAGGTTCAGATCAATGACAATTTTGCGAAGCTTTCAGAGTCGCTGTATGTTGCAGAGCAGAAGGCTAGGGAAGCCGTTGCTATGAGGTCGAAGGTTCAGAAGGAATTATTGATGAAGGAGAAAGAGAGAAAGGAGCAGGAGTTGCGGGCATTGGCACAGAAGGCAAGGTCGGAGCGAACTGGTGGTGCACCACCAGCTGCTGTTCCTGTACCAACTGAAAAGGGCATGACTGATGGTGGTGAGGTGAGAGGAGATTATGAAAGAGTGAAGGAGAAGGAGATGCCAAGGGAGACAAAGGAAGAAAGGGAAGAGCGGCTGCAGCGTGAGAAAATTCGTGAGGAGCGACGACGGGAAAGGGAGAGGGAAAGAAGGTTGGAGGCCAAGGATGCTGCAATGGGAAAGAAGAGTAAGATCACGAGGGATAGAGATCGTGATATCAGTGAGAAGGTTGCGCTAGGGATGGCCAGTGCTGGAGCAGGTCGAACAGGTGAAGTCATGTATGATCAGAGGCTGTTTAATCAAGAGAAAGGAATGGAGTCTGGGTTTGCAACGGATGATCAGTATAACATATATGACAAGGGTCTATTTACAGCTCAGTCTACATTATCTAGCTTGTACAGGCCCAAGAAAGATGCAGATGCTGATATGTATGGGGGTGCAGATGAGCAGCTCGAGAAGGTACTTAAGACCGACCGATTCAAGCCAGATAAGGCGTTTTCTGGTGTTTCTGAAAGAGCTGGGCCAAGAGAAAGGCCAGTTGAGTTTGAGAAACAGGTGGAAGAAGCCGATCCTTTTGGATTGGACCTCTTCTTGACGGAGGTGAAGAAGGGAGGTAAGAAGGCAATGGAGAAAATAGGGAGTGGAGGGACCATGAAAGCGAGTGCAGGCTCTTCAATGAGAGATGGCTATGATGGTGGGTCTGGCAGAACCCGCATTGGTTTTGAACGGGGTCACTGAAGAGCATTCATATGGGTGTCAACCTTGGTTTTTTGAAATAAAATATGGACTGTGCATGCACTTTGATGTCTCATCCAAGATTGGAGTGACTTCTTCAGGAAGGGATGTTTGTTTGCTTCAGGTCAGTTGCTCCATGTAATTACCAGGTGCCTTATGCTTAATGTATCGACTTAAATGTAGAAGTTCTTGCTTGATAGCATTCTCTATTTGATGCTTGTTTTACACTATCTGAACTATACATTGGACTTATTATGGAGTTGAGATGTTTACAGTTTAATTAATATCATGTTGAAGAACAGCTTGGAAAGGCATGCACTTAATCCGGTTTGTATGTTTTAGATGGAACTAGATATGCCACAGAGGGCGGAGACAGATCTGAGCCATCATCTTGGGTCACGTAATGTAGATTGCTGCTCTGTGAACAAGTCTGGTCTCTCTCGTCTTTCATCATTGGTTCCTTGTATGTCTACTTAGCGAGGACTTCTGGCTAAGTTCTTTCCTTCTAAACATCCATTTGATTGATGGTTGTAAAACTTTGGCCCACATAGGCAGACCCAGCTGACTTTTGAGATATAGCCTACAAATGGAACTTGGCTAGACGCAACCAAGAGTTGTAGTTCAGAGTTGTTTATGAACAACGGTTTGGCCCCACCTAGAGAAGGTCCGCGCTGCTTAGTTGCATCCCTAACCATGTGATTTCTCTCCCCATATTGTACTAATTCCCCCTCAAATTTTCCCATGTAAAACAATCATCTAACTCAAATTAACGCGATGTTAGCAGAAAATAAGAGAACTGCTGTGATGGGATTAATGTGATTGTGTTTCTCATGGTCATGGTTATTCGACTTCAGCAGCCCCCTCCTCGAGAGGCGAGACTCTCTCCTGTATCCTTACTGTTAGTACTGAATTCCCGTCGTAGTCTGAAGAAAAGATCATGAAATAGTGATCTAATGTCAGATGCTGATGAATACATTATAGTGTGTTTATGAATCTGAAGCAAACTACTGTACTTGTTCTTTTCCTGGTTCTACATGTAGTTAAACATGGCACTTTGAGGATAATATATGTTGTTTTCTATGGGTAGTTTCAGAGTCGGAGGGGACTTTCATAATTTTTTTAGCAGCTAATGTGTTCTTTAGAATGGAGGCAAACCATGGTTTTTTGTTCTTTCTAAAATGAAACAACCCTTTCCAAATGCAATGGAAAATCTTGTTGCAAATAGTGGGATGGATCATGGACGTATTATTGTGGAACAAGGGATTTATTATGCCTCTGCAGGTAGAGGGTGCAACTTGGGCTGCATCGAGGCCAAGCCCGCATGAAAACCCAATTCGGAATGGGCATACTCCGGCTCGAGCCTTGAGAATTTGAATTGGGCCTGGGTGCTTAAATTAGATCTACAATATTCTTACATATGAATTATGCCCAAGTGTTTCAAATGACCCGCGAATTTTAGGTACCAAGATCAAATCACAGGTGAGGGTCTTCCTCTGATCAATCAAGATATCACCTTGAATTGGACCTATATAGTGGGCCTCATGTGTTTGAGAAGAAATTATTCATGTGTTTTACATATAATTGATCTAACAACGAGCCTCAGTTGTTTCATAGGTGATCAGTAGTAGCCTCAACTCATGTTTGTGTGAAATTGAAGACACTGAAAGGGTTGGTTTTTTTATGAAATTTTTTAGGGCTCAGTATTTAAAAAGTCAGCACACTGATTTTTCTTTTATGGGCCTGGCCTTAGGATTTCAATGATTTCGGACACTAGTGAGTCCAGTAGTATAGTTAGCCGAACACTTCTATTTTGAAGACAACCGATAGTGGCCAGTTGCAACTTGCAATATTACTATTGCTGTGATGAGTGATGACCGAACAAATCAAACGGACCATAGGGTATGCCCCAATTCGAGTCCAGGCCCAGGCAATCATGGACCCAAACCTGAGTCCAACCCTTATCCTACCAGCTTTCATCCCAGTAAATCTAGGACTAGGAGACATATTTTAATTAACCATGATCTAATAATTGCCACTGCATGCTTCATCAATTCATGCTTAGCTGCCATCTTTTACATTTGATAGTTGAACTAACAACTTATGTAATATGCAATATTTTTCTTGCATATGTAAATTTATTAATTTAAATTGACTCTATTTATTGTTGTAACTTTCTCGCATATATAAATTTATTAATTTGAGTTCATTATCATAAATACATGTAAATAAATACATTTTTCTATTTTATAAATACTGAATTCATTTTAAATTACTTTTAAAATTATTTTAAAAAATATGACTCTTCTTAATCTCCACATTAACTCTATCTAAGTCAAATGAATAAGTCTGAGTTCGAGTCACAAGATTTCCAACCTTGTTGCTAATACAAAAGTGTAGATCCCTAAGTCTCTACCTCCATGCTTTCTATGGGTAGAACCAGAAGTAGTGGAAGTCCATAGTAGGACCCATCTATTGAAACTGTGAGCTGCTTAAAGTGAGTGCCATTCTCTTGTACTTCATATCTTCGAATTTTACCCCAGTAGGAGTCAACCCTACCATACGATTGGTCATATGATTGAGAGCATTATTAACAGAATCTTAGACAATGTTATTGATCACATTCACTGATCATGTTCTCAATAATAAGGGAATGTGCATGTCATTATCATGTACCCCACCCACACGGGTGCACTACTGCAAATACCCGTGAATGAAGGAAACGAGACAGTGCATCTCGTACTCTCCTGGCCCATTGTCATTGACCGTCAAAAGCTAATAATTCAATCAGGTCACGTGGCCCACCTGAATCCCATGGTCTTGGGCACCACCAATCACAGATGGAAAGCCACCGAGTTGGGTCGCGACTCGGCCGAGTTATCCCCTCCTGAGGTTGAGTGAGGTTAGACCTTTGGCATGAATCTTGGACAAACTCCTATGTTACCCCTTGAATATCACATAGGGGTTTGTCCAAGATTCATGCCAAAAAATATATCCAAATAGACTTTTTGTAATGAGGTTAACATAACTCGAACGTGTCTTGCATTGCACGTGGGCACAAGTCGTACTTTGTAGCCCTATAGCTCCATGTGCCGGTCCTGGACCTAAATAAATACTCAAAAGGCCCAGGCCTGGGCCACCAATTTTGCATATTTATATTTTGTAAATGGGCAGCCTTTGACCTTACCTTAACACCATGGGCCGTGTCCAATTCTAAATATTTAGATCCACAAGTAAGCACACTAAGCTTGGACTAGCTTTGGTCCAGCTCGACCCAGCCCATAAAGCCCACTAATTGGATTCGAGTCCGAGGCTTGAATTAATCTTTTGTTTTTAACCCAACCAAGTGGGCTAGGACCCAACAAAGAGTCCTCACACACACGAAAAGACAGTCAACACAAGAAAAAAAAAGGCCCACATAAGTAGAAAAAGAGCCTACATAAGTGGGAAGAGAGCCCACACAAATGGTGGGTTCTATAACTCGAACAATTTATTAATCAGTTTCAAAATATTAACCCAAACCTCATAGGTCAAGTGAGCGGGTCAGGTCAGGAATTGCCACCTCATACTCCTTAAAACTGGACTAATTAAAAGGGGGGCAGAGCAAGGCAACTGAGCAGAGGATGACATATTCTCACGCCACACAAAAACATATAGAGAGATGCTCACGAGCATGAATAAGAGCACAACAAGAACACAAGCAAAAGGAAACATGACACATACAATTTGGTGAAAAGAAACTAATATTCAATCAATGGCAGTCTGTGGTGTAGATTGCTAGCTTGTGATCCTCCCTCCACTTTTTTTGTTAGATGAAGAACCCGTGAACTCTCCCTCTCTCTCTCTCTCTCCAAACACCAAATTTTCTGGCCATCCAAAAGAAGAGAAGAGTATAAAAAAATCCCATAATGCAATCTCCCACCTCACATGAACATTGACTCTCCACTTTTCTTTCTGCTTTTCTCAATCTCATTCCCAATGTCTAATTTTTCACGTACTTCTTGCATTATATTTCTTCTTCTTCTTCTTATCCTACTGCATTGTAACCAAGCTCTCTGCCACAAGAAGGGAATCAGGCCCAGTAAATCGTCGTGGAAGCATTTTCCTCCCAATTCAACACAGGCCCAATTGGCAGAACAGCAATTCATGAAATGGGTCAGGTTTGTTGGGCGCCTCCGACATTCCCTCTTCACCACAGCATTTAATAAGATCTTCCCTACCTACACTCTCTCTGTCCATAAGAACCCTTCACATGGAGACTTCACATCGATTCAGGCCGCCATCGATTCACTTCCTTTTATTAACCTTGTGAGGGTAGTGATTAAGGTCCATGAAGGAGTTTATAAGTGAGTTTTGATTCCCTGTTTTTGATGATTTCTGAGTTTTTTTTTTAACTTCTTTCATCAATGTGGGAAATGAGTTTTGTTTCATACTATCAAATTCTCATGTGGGAGAGTTGATATTTATGTTCTGATTTTTAGTAGTTTGGTTTTATTCGACTTTAATCGAGCATGCATGGTTGTAGAATGTAGATAGTGAGCTATAATGCTACAAGTGTATATCTTCATTCTGTTAATAATCTTCTCATTTCTTTTTTTAATTTTTATGTTTGCATGTTGGAAAATGAGTTTGATACAAGTAATGAATGTATGGAAAAAAACTTATTAGCTTTCTTTTTTTCTTTTTCTTCTTTTAATCGTTTCTGCTTTCTAGTTTTTCTTCTAAAATTTGAGATTTTGATATTTGTCAGGGAGAAGGTGAATATCCCTCCATTAAAAGCTTTATAACCATAGAAGGAGCAGGAGCAGATAAAACAATAGTTCAATGGGGAGACACTGCTCAAACATTAGGACCCAAAGGGCAGCCCATTGGGACCTTCAACTCTGCAACTTTTGCTGTGAATGCCCCTTATTTCATAGCCAAGAACATAACTTTCAAGGTAAAAAAGCTTTAATGATGTTGTACAGTTTGCATGCTTTCTTTGTCACTAAATTGCCAATGCTGCCATATTCTCTTAACCAAAAAGAAAAGGAAAGCTATTCTATCTTTGTGCCTAAACCCTTGACCTATTCAGTGTTCCCATGTGCAATTTCTATCAAATGAACACTTGTGATGCTTCTTTTGTCTTTTTGTGTATGCTCCATTCAACTTTGCTTCAAACTCATTGTAATGTTTAATTTAGTTCTTGATAAATAACATTCCCCATGGTAAATTTTATATTGCATTGGGTTTTGTCAATTCCATACTTAATTTGTTAGTACTGAACAGACTTCAACACTGTAGTTTATATTTATTTCCTTGTTATAGCCCTTGGTTTTTTTTTAGAGCACTGATTCTAAGAATGTTCAATGTTTTTTTCTTTTTGGCAGAACACTACCCCAGTTCCACCACCAGGAGCTGCAGGAAAGCAAGCAGTTGCATTTAGAATCTCTGGAGATACAGCTGCCTTTCTAGGTTGCAAGTTCTTGGGTGCACAGGATACACTCTATGATCATGTGGGTAGGCACTATTACAAAGATTGTTATATTGAAGGCTCGGTGGATTTCATATTTGGAAATGGGCTCTCGTTGTATGAGGTGGGATTCTCTTTTTACTTTAATTAAAGATATCTCTTCTTCCATAGTACTCTTGATTTTCTTTGCCTTTTGGGTCACCTAACTGGACCATTTTCTTTTATTGCATTAGTTTAATCTTGGGACCACTCCCAATGTATTTGCTATTTTCTTCCTTCTTTTTCTCTCTTTTTGGAACTTTGTGTAATGAGAACAACTGGATATAATGCAAGACCTAGTATGAGGAGTAGAGATCACCCATTTTTGCAGAATTCGTACAGTGGTGGACCTTGCCTGTTTTTTTTTTTTTTTTTTTTTAAGTAGAACACCCTAAGCCAACCCCAAATGGATTCGGATATGACTAAGATTAAGAAGGTGATGATGATGATGATACAGCAGATCCACCTTTATTAGAATCTACCCTCTTACAAAATCTGCCTCTCAAATGGCTTAAAACAGGCTCAATTTTCACTTTGATCGCTACCATATTGGCTGTTGGATTGGAGTTTGGACACATGAAGAAGTTTGATTAGCTCATGGCCACGGTAAATATGACTCTAATGCAAGTGATATGTTTTAAATGTCAAATTAGTGGAGATTGGACTTATTAGTCAATGGAGATCGGGGTTCAAAAATTAGGACCAGGGGACGACTCGCCCCACTTCCAGCCGAGTTTCAGTGGCACCCTAGAGCCCTTACAAGTTACAACCTTAGGAAAAAAGAAACTTAATGTCATGCATTTAAGCCACAAATGATTTAGAACAAGTTAAAGTGGTGATGGGTGGTTGCATTTGGTTCTCATTGTCAAATGAACATTGCCACTAATCTTTGAATGCTTAAAGTCTTTTATAGAGAATGTGATTTTGATCTTCCAGGATTAGTGCAAAAACAGACTGGGTGGTTGATGGATTTTAGACACGGAACTTTCCCATATTGCTTTATTATTTTGGCATAAATTGAGATTCAAGGGCATTTCCAAGGTTCTGATTTTTCCATTTCTGTTTGTATTTATTGTGGTAGGGTTGCCATGTGCATGCAATAGCTCAGAACTATGGAGCCCTCACAGCCCAGAACAGGAATAACCTTTTAGAAGACACAGGGTTCTCATTTGTGAACTGCAAGGTGACTGGGTCAGGGGCCCTCTACTTGGGCAGGGCCTGGGGAACCTTCTCCAGGGTTGTCTTTGCATACACTTACATGGACAACATCATCATCCCTACCGGCTGGCACAACTGGGGGGACCCTAGCAGAGAAATGTAAGCTTCTTGCTAATTCTTCTTCATATAGCTGCTCTTTATTAATTATTAGCATTGCCTGTTTTCTTTCTTTCTTTCTTTTATTCTCTCTTCTATACATTTTGGACTTCTTCAGTGTAACAAGGAGATGACATGCCTGTTGGCATGGAACAGAGTCAAAACTCCAGCCTCCACTCATCAGATGGGGCACTCTTTTCCATCACACCTTGTGCCAGTGGGTCCCATTGGGTTGGAAGCAGCTGGGTTATTAGAAAGAATTTAAATCAAAGCAAAAGATTTGATGAACACAGTGGAGCTAAGCACCAGGAAGAGTAATGTAGGGCCTACCAGAGATGAGATATGTCTACCTTATACTAACTGTACAGATTTTACCCCCAAAAAAATCTCTACACTAGAAAATTCTGAAACAATGGGATTTTGATTCATTAAAGAATAGTTATAGCTCTTAGTTTTAACGTCAAATAAGTATTTTGATGATTTATGAAAGGGTAATTTTCTACTACAGACATTCTCATATTGGAACTCAGGGGGGCATCCTGCTCTCTTGACTGGCCCCACAGATCCTTGACTGTGGGATGGTGCATGTGAATATTTCGCATGAATGAATTCATATTCTCAAAATTTGGAAGCTCCTTTCCCATGATTTGTCAAACAAAGTTTTTCTTAACCCTTTAAAAATACTTTTGTCTTTTGTATTTTTTATTGGTCATACATCACAATAGCATATTAGTATTTTTAGTTTTGGTACTAGCCAATGGGGCTCAGACTCAAAAGAGAGCCAACGCACATGAAAAGATAGCCCACTCATGTAGGAAAGAATCTCCCACACGCGGTAAAAAGCGGCATACCTAGGGTTCTAATCTTGATTGAGGATTGAAGATCATAACGGACACAAGAGGCATTTATGCTAAGTCATGAAGAACTTGAATCCTATAACGGCACATGCTACTCCGCTGTTTTTCAAAATAGGACAAATGGTGGGTGGGGTCTGGCGAGGTTTGTGACAAATTTCATGAAGAATTTGAATCCCCTATACAGCCCATGCTCTCCTCCATTTTCAAAAATAGGACAAACGGCAGGATTTGTGCCTAGTGGGGTAACTAGGAAATTGTTCTTTGGAAGGCCAAATGTGAAAAAGTTCTTAAACTTTTGGGCCCGTCTGGTAATTTTATATGTAAAATAACCCGCAGTAAAATATCAAATCAAGATATAATAAAATATAATAGAATTATGATGATATTTTATTTTTATTTATTTGGTATGTTTTTTTTTCTTTTACTTTTTGTATAGGAAAGTGAAGCTTTTTTTTATTTTTTAGTGGAAAAATGAGGTTGTTTTTTTTTTAAAAAAATAAAGAAAGTTTTGAATTAAAGTGTTATTGATGTGATCCCTTATCTAAGAAATGAAGACTTTACTTTACTTTTACTAATCTAGTAAAGTAACAAACAGGCCCAAGGTTCGCCCACCCTAGGAAATACAAATACAAGATTGAGATCTAGCTTGATAAGAAACAAAAATGTAAGTTAAAAAGTACAAGCCATTGGATATTGATATTGCATCAATTTAATGTGGTAAAATAGATGACAAGCACACAAACGACAAAATTTTTTACTTGGACCCTTCTATTTTTACTTGGACCGTACATTTTGATGCCTTTTATGCCACCCTTCAACAATTTTTTAAGTCCCTTTTGTTTTAAAGTCCTATTATATCATATATGACTTATTTCTTTTGTAGAATTTCCCATAAGACTTTGGTGCGTTAGGGAATACATAACATAATGTGATGGCTTGTCCACGTATATTTGCAAATGTCATATTTTTTTATCGAATTCTAAAATCTTAGTCATCTAAAATGTTTCAAATAATTTATATAATTTTAAATTCTAGTCGTTTTTTTTTTTTTTGGAATTTTTGAATGTTGAAATAAGAAGAAGAATTTAAGAATCTCGCTTTGATTTAAGGGCACAAGAGTACCTGTCAAACTCCACACACGTTCTGTTTTAAAAAAGCATCATCCTTCGATGAAACCAGACTGGCTGATATCTTGGTCCTGTGTTTGTTGAGAAAGAACGGTGGCTTTTGTGTTGTACGAGTGCTGAGCCCACCATCTCTCTCCATCAAGTACGGCTTTTGTCATTATGCTTTTGTACTCTTTAGGCAGAGGATCACAAGACGAGAATCTTTCTGACTCGTACCCGCGCCTACATTACAGTAAATTACATTGATTGCAGACCCCATTACTAACCCATACCCATACCTTACTTCAGATAGTCAACAGTCATAATCAGTGATGAAAGTGACAGGGTTCTGCTACTCATGATTCAATCATCCACAACTTGAAAATCTAGGACCCACTGTTTAATGGGGCAGCTTAAAATAATGCTTAAGATCTGTTGGAAGTTGGAACATCCATTACCCGAGTTCTTCAGTCTCCCATCTATCCTTTCATCGTGAAAACCACCTAGGTTTCTGTCTGGCCTTTGTTTGGGGTCATTTCTGATGGAAATTTTCCATGTCAGGGGAACTCGTAAATTGTCTCTTTTGCTTGAGATTTTAAAAAAAATATTATTTATGGATTTTATTAAAAAATAAATGGTATTTTGGCATTGCTTGAAATAGTAAAAACTATTTCCCGCTATGAGATCGCTCTGTCACTTTTTTTTTCTTTCTTTTCATAAGGGATGATAGCGTCGACTCTAGCATCCATCTTTGGATCCCCGAATTCAACTTTTATTCATCTGTTTTTCTCATTTCTTCTCTAATTTTAGCTTTTTGGCCTATACGAGAAGTGAAAAACTTGTGATTGCAACCTTTTCACGGTGGAAAACTTATTTTTGCAACTTTTCCATCTATAATAACAGTGGAAAATTTATTTTTTTGCAACTCTTCAACCCTTTGGCAAATCCCAAATCCCAACCATGATACTGAGACATCCACCCATATGCCAACAGTTTATGAAGAGCGACGCTTCATTTTAAATCAAGCAACGCTAGAGTCGTTGGTCCCAAGTTAAAAAAAAAAAAAGAAAAGAAAAAGAAACCATGCCTAATGAAGTACGTTTGTGCAGAATGAAATAGTTTTCACTATTTCGCGCAACAGCAAAAAACGGTTCATTTTTAGGTAAAATCCTCATATTACTTTATGCCTAAGCATTTGTAAAACCAACATTTGGAAAAAAATAATAATAATAATAAACCCCATCAGTAAATATCAGAGGTTTTTTTACCAAAAAAACAGCATTTCTCAGAATTCTTGCAAATGCATTACCTTTTTAGCTTGTAGATATATGATTTACTCATATGTTCACCTTTTATCATATTGCAGGACTGTGTTCTATGGGCAATACAAATGCACAGGACCTGGATCTAGCTATGCAGGAAGAGTGTCATGGTCAAGAGAACTCACAGATGAGGAGGCCAAGCCATTCATCTCCCTAAACTACATTGATGGATCTGAGTGGATTAAATTTTAATTCTATTAACTTTATTTGTGTCCCAACTCCCATTGCTTTATAAAAGTCTGTAAAAAAGAGGGACAAAATGCATGTGTGCAGTTTTTCATGTTATGAGAAAAAGGAGTGGGCTCTGAGAAAACCTGTGGCAAATCAAATCACCCTAGTCATCTGGCATATAAGCAATCCAGACCATGCCAATTGTGGGTTCTGTACGAATAGATGAAATTCCCAACATCACACTTATGAGACCATGATAGCCAACCAATTGGTGACCATCAACCCAAGGTTAAAACAGCTTAAAACTTCGAATTCAGTGGCAGAAAGGACTTACTGTTCCATCAATGTGTTTCTTCTTGACTCTATGTTTACATGTGGCCCAATAGGGAGTAAACAAAATACGATTGCCGAATGCAAGATAGTTTCTGCAAGTATGGCATACCCACATGAGGCCCATCTGGGTCATCGATAGCAAGGGCCCCACTTGCTGATAATCAAGAACTAAACCCACACTGATCACATAAAAAGAGGATTCTGCGGATTAATTGTGGGGTGGTGGTTGTTTCAATGTTTTGTCTAACAGTTTGAATTTTCTAGTCAATCTAATTTAGAACCATACAAAGGCAATCTCACAATCTAATTTAGAACCTCATGAGACAATAACTAGCCTTGGGCAATCTTACAATCTTCCATGTTTTGATTTCCGCTTCAAAGACAAGTACAAACAGATTCAAATTAGAGCCTCTTTAAGAAGTAATCAGGCCTTTTGTGTTAATTCCCATTTCTTAGACTGAAAAGATGAAAGAGAAGCTCTATATCAACCTACAACATCACCATCTCCTATGCAAATAATCACTATCTGCTTCTTTAATGAACTCAGTAGATCTATCAAGCCTGCCATTACAGCATTCTTAAAATTAAAAGCTTTGTGAACCTGTGAACATGAGCGCCGCATCTGAACCCCACTCAAGCGTGCTCTCGACTCCACCATTTCGTTCCACAAGAGCCCCTCCTTCGGACCCTGCATGGGCCTTTGCTTAGGGGCACTATGGAACCGAACTTTCGACCTGAAAGACTGCGTATCTTCCATGTAATAAGGAAAATTGGAGTACTGCTGGAAGAAGCTCTCTCCACACACACTCTTTGCAGGTGTGATGGGCATGCCACCAGAATTTGAAAACCATAGGGTACTTTGGGCAGTGTTGAACCTGCATTCCTCCCCGGTAAGCACCCAATCGAAGTCACCAAAATTTCAGCAGCCAGGTGTTGAGAGATGAGTTGAGGACATCTGCTATGGCAGTGGAGAGGAGAGTGTTTGGAAGAGTGAGCCGTCTTTGCTGCAATCACACATGCAGGGGTTGGTTTGCCCAGATCTAGAATTGGACCAGCAAGTGTCGATTTCAACTGTCTTTGGGCTCTCATCAAAAGTGTTGATGGCCGTTTCAAGAGATGCCTATAACCTCCTGCTGTGAATAGATGTAGTGTGTTCACTTCTTGTGTCATCAAATCTCTCCTGAGAACACAGTGAAAAAGGATTGAGCTGAAATTACTATCAATGTGCGGATGTCCCACATAAACATGCTCGATTGGAAACATAATAAAGTCGATAAAGATCTGAAAATTTGAACAGTTGGCTGGTCTCCAATTTAAGTTCATTTTGATACGAAATAGCAGCCCAAAGTTTTCTGGGAAAAATAAACATCTATTTGCTCCAACTTGCATCGTCATCACTCATCACATCTCAACTGCTATCTTATCTACCTAGGGTCGATATCTATCTAGAGTCTGGCCTGATGAGTTCTACTATATAATTATAGAAAAACTGCCTGCCAATCTTATATTCTTGTGTGGTAAAGTGAGGCTGTGTGTGTTTTTGTAAATGAATGCGCGAGAGATTGATTTGGTGGTCACAAGGAAAATAATGAAAGTATTCCTATTTGAAGAGATCATTAACTCCACCACCGTCAAATAAGCCTTGTTTCACCTATTTAGGATCACCTTTATGAGTTATGCATTCAATTTTAACTTAGCCTATTCGACATGTGGATGAAATGTGAATTGGTATGGCACATGGAGAAAAATACAGGTGAATAATGAGTCTGTATTCCTTTGAAAGGAAAGATAATTAGGATGGATCTTACAATGGAATTACGCGGCTGAAACCTGCAGTCTTCATTTGGAAGTCGCCCTTTCTGCATTTGGACATTGGCCTGTGCTCTTATAAGAGCTTACATGCTTTGAAGAGTTTGAGCAGCCCTCCTCCTCACAAGATAGCCTCAGACATGAGCCTGCAACTTCACCAGTCCCTTGAGAGCTTGAAGAGCTTTTCTAGCCTGTCCACACCCAAACCAATATCAGTATAAAAGAAAGTAAAGAACACACAAAACTACAAATAAAATCAGAAGGACTATGAAATGAAGTAAAACCTAAACAAAAACCAACCCAAAGAAGCCTTCAGTTACAGAGTTGAACAGAACAAATAGAAGTAAACGGAAACACACAAATATAATCAATCCATTCAGCTTGAAATAAAGGTATGAAGAACGAATAAATCTGGCCCATTAGAGGAACACGAACAGATTCCTAAAAGAACTGTAGCACCAGATCTAAAAATGAACAGTAAGATATTTAAGAATCAGAGAAATTAAAGACTGCCTAACTAAGAACTCCAGGACTATGAGAAGACCTGATTCAGAGAGGGGTGAAATAGTGAACAAGAGGTAGAGAACAAACAGAGACATGAACAAAAAGAACCCAAAAAATCAGCTGAACAAATGACATCATAAAAATGTCTCATTCCAGAAAAAAAAATCCATGAATTCATCTTAGTAACTAGTTCAGTCGATGAAGAAAAAGGACAAAATAATACCCAGTTCAATAAAAACCATCCACAAGCATTCAAGAAAAAAAATTAATGAAAAGGAAAAAAATCTACATAGCAAAAAAAAACTGAGAACTTACCAAACAAGAATGCCCATTAAACAACAACAATACATCGAAAGGAGAAGCAGTGATTCTTACTAAGTATCCCCGAAAAGCGGTCTGAATTTTCACGGCAGCATGCCGCCCCTGATCAGCACCGAACATTGTCCCTCTCCTATGGCTAGTTAGCCTCACCACCGCTACTGCCGCCTGAGCAGCAGCAACCGCAGCATCAGCTGCTGCTGCTGCAATTGCGTGCTTGCTCTGCTCCTTCTCTGTCTCACTGAAGTAGTTCCCCAGCCATGACGCCTCCGTTGCCGCCGGAATCTGACCCACATTGCAGGAACCATCAAGATCCCACCTTTCCTTCTCCTTGCTAGAATTCGAGCACTCTTTCTCCTTTCCCACACAGAACAAGTTCCTCAGGCACCTCGTCGCCCACCCCATTTTCCCAAAGAAGGAAATGACAAAAACGAAATTCTACAGAGAGGAGGAAAAGAGGAGAAATTGAAAACCCAATTGAAATCTTTGGAAAAGGAACCTACTTGTAGGGACTAGGAAGGAATGATGGGATCAGACAAAGGAAAAGAAAATTTTAAAAGGTGGGATTTTTTAAAGAAATATGTACATAAATATGAGAAGGATTCGACATGTGTCGACTGACGACAGCTCATGAAGGAACTGCATTACATGACAAAAAGATAAGAAGATACAGCAGCTCAGGATAAAATATAAAATCCCAGAAGACCCAATGAAACCTGCAAATTACAGGCAAACCCAGAACAGAATCCATTCAAAAAGCAGGAGAGACAGAGAGAGTGTGCTGAAAATTCAAAAAAAAGCTATGTCCTGATCCAATGGAAGTGCCTATGATATCTCTTTCTCTCTCTCTCCCTCTCTCTCTCTTCATAAATTTTTCAGAGAGATTCGTCCAGAAGAAGAAAGATAACTTAGTTTTTCAGGGGCTAACAAGCTCGTGAATTTTTCATGTTCTTCTTCTTTTTTTCTTCTCTACTCTCTACAACTGCTATCTTTCTTCCTCTTGCCCCTTTTATACTACTTTGCTCTGCTCTGCTCTGCAGCTGCTGTATTATTGTTACCAATGGACAAATACGATATCTTTTAAGCTCCTCTGTTGCAACTTGCAAGACCCTGAATTAAGAAAACATAAAAACATTTTCTAAGAAAAAAAAATGATAGAATTTTTTTAAGGGGATTTGAGAAAGATCTCTCTACACTCCCTCTCCTTCCCTCCCTCTGCCCGCCACCTGCCGCCACCCGCCCTCTCTCTCTCTCTCTCTCTCTCTCTCTCTCTCTCTCTCTCTCTCTCTCTCTCTCTCTCTCTCTCTCTCTCTCTCTCTCTCTCTCTCTCTCTCTCTCTCTCTCTCTCTCTATTCCCATAAATGAGTCGGGCTTTATGTTGGATTTGGCCCAATGGATCCAGAATCATTAACATCCCTCTCCCTCTCCCTGCTCGCATCCCTCTCTCCCTCCCCCTGTCCGTGTCTCTCTCCCTCTCTTCCTTTCCCTCTCCCTACCCGCCTCCGCCCGCCACCCACCTCCGCCTGCTCTCCCTCTTTCTCGCTCTCCCTCACTATCTCTCTCTCTCCCTCTCTCCCCCTCCTTGTCTCTCTCCCTCTCCCTCTCTCTCTCGCTCCCTCCCCCTCCGGTGGTGCTGCCAGAGGGGGCGGTGGTGGCTGGGGGTGGGGGTGGGGATGGGGGTGGGTGGGTGTAAAAAGAAGTTGGGGAGGCGAGATGTTCTTTTAGGCAATTTCAGGACTGGCCTCACATGGTCCCAAATCATGCAATAGGAGTGCTCACTATCCCCAAAAGTCAATTACACCCTTAAGCATTCAAGCATAAGAAAATGGACCATAACCAAAGTTCTGAATTGAACCGGATATTAATGGGTCGGATTCAAGTCGGGTCCATGGTAGCTTATCTTAGGTTTTCTGGATTGGATCCTTACGTTAATTGGGTAAACAGCCAATCCTTGGAGATATGGATACGGGGATCTTACATGGTCATCCTTTCTTTCTTTTCATTTTCCCCCTTTTTCTCGGATCCTTTCGTTGTAGTAATTGGGTCTAGAAACGAGCCCATATAAACACTATGATCTGCTGTGTTACTCGAGCTATGGATTAGTCATGATCGGGTATTGAAAAGGGGTCTATCACTGGTATATAGTAAGTTTACCGTTTCAGATAGTGATGTCAATGGACTTAGGTTGGACCAAATCTGATGAATCCGAATTAGGACTGTGGAACATGGGCACAATGGGTCGCCATAAAATCTTCATATGTTGGATCTCAAATGCTAAATTCTGAAGTTCAAGCCTTCCAGACTCAAGTATTTATCGGTGCACTCCATACTCCCACATGGGCTTGGATCTAATTCTAGCTCCTGCACCGTCTTTAATATCTGCATAAGTAATCGCAAATCATTCTGCTAAAATATTGGAAATACTTGTGGTTCGAGGTGTTTTCTAGTGATTCCATTGTTATTCTCCATATTTTTTTTTAACGGTAAAATTTATTGCTCAAAAAAGAAAGAGAACAAAAGATTACAAGAAGAAACCCCCAACAAACCCAAAAAATCAACTAAACATCAAAAAGAATAGAAGCAATTTTTCTCCATATTGTAACCAATTTTTTCAAATTGGTGGAATAGAATCAACTCCTGGTCAAGCTATTCACCCGTCTCAGTTGCATGGACAGTTGATGTACAGGGAGTTCATACTTTCATTAGGAATTGTTAGTGAAACCATGAAGACCCAGAATTTTCTATATATCCCCCACAAAAGGCTGTTAACAATGGGATCTGAAGGTACAGATTCATTTAGAAAGAATATCACTCTCCTTTGTTGGTTTAGAAAAATAACTTTGTTGTTGGGTTCATAGACCAAATTTCCTATTCTGTGGTGAGAATTGTTTTAAGCATTCAACCCATTCTACAGCTTCGAGCGTTAATGTAAATGCATTCAAGGAATGGGTACCTTGAGCTAGTTTGAACTTAGACTAGCCATCGTACTACTCACTACTCAGATCATTCATTTGCCTTCCTTTAAACCAATACAAATTAGGTACAATAATTTAGAATGTCAATTTGTTCTTTGTATTTGGATATGACAATTCTTTTATCAGTATCAATAAATCATATTGAAATGGAACAGATTACAACAAAGATACAAAGACGGGAAAACAATGGTATAAAAGATATATACCAAAAGAAAACAAAAGTGATATTAAAGGTAAACACAGCAATCCAACAGAAAATGATGTTAATTACCTTACAGCAGCAGGGGGAAAAAACCTTACAGCAGCAGGGGAAAAAGAATGCAATCTTCCCTGACTGGTTCAAAGTTTTGGCATGGCTGGTTGAATCAATCTACATTAGTAATTAACTTTTGAACAAACTATCCATGCATGTACTCAGGTGCTGAAGAGAATCACCCACCATACACTCCTGGAGTGCTAGTCCTTCAAAAAATGACTAGTTCTTTGGAAAAGCGCTCAGCTTTATGAATATCCTCTTCTTTAAAATAAAAAATTGTCATTATCTCACAACAGTCGTCAATAATTTCAAATTTTTAAATACTTTCCCGTAGGACTCTTTGCAGCCCACAAGTTTATTCTTCTAGAGTGTTTGAAAAAACATTTGCTTGTGTCTCTCAGTTGGGCTGGGTGCAAATGGTAGTATAAGCATGAAGCTCAGTGCATATGGAGATATCTTGAATCCCAATTTTTGTATGGGACATGTCGCCAATGAGTTGATTGGAGCCAAGTTGCAAATGCATGGAAAGTGGAAATGGGATCAGGCATGGGCAGGCTCACTTTCTCTAGCTGAAATGGTTCTGGGTGTAAAAGAATTCTGCCTCCTGCAACTTAAAGATGCCCCCAAACATAGCCTTTGCAAATCAAACTACCTCTGTTAGTAGGAGGATCACCAATAATCCCCACAAGAGCAAGATCCACCACTGAAATGGTGGAATCGATTTGAATCCCTCACAACAATATCTCTCCGCTCAATCTGCGATATCAGCTTTATAACAGCATGGCAATCACCGCATACCCGAAGGTTTTTCACAATCTGTAGAGGAATAGCAGAAGGCGTGGAAATAAGTCCAAAAGCGATGGCCAGCCTCTCACTGTGCTGAGAAAGCATCTCTTCCTTGTTTTCCTCGTCTACATCATGTAGCACAAAATTTGTGTCTGGGTGGTACCCAGCATCCTTCAATTTGGAATTCAGTTCTTCAAGTTTGGCATATATCTGATCTGCCAACGGATGTGATCTATCGCGGGCTACAAATGAATGGGTCTTGTTCTTCACCTCAATCCAGCTAGAACCTGCTTCCTTTTTCACTCTCCTCTCATCCATCAGCTTTCTCACCTTGGTTTTCTCTTCCCATTTTCCAGCTGCTGCATATATATTCGATAGTAGCACATATGCAGCTGAGTCTTGTGGCTCAAGAGATATGAGCTTGTCTGCCGCAAGCTTTCCTAGCTCTAGATTGCGGTGAACCCGACAAGCGCCCAAGAGCGTACGCCATACAGTTGCACCAGCTGGGAACGGCATCCCTTTAATGAGTTCAATAGCTTTTCAAATTTGCCAGCCCGGCTATAAAGGTCAACCATACATGCATAGTGCTCCATGGTAGGATCAATGTGATGATCTCTAATCATCGAATTAAAGTATCTGCTGCCCTCTTCTACAAGGCCCGCATGAGTACAAGCAGAGATCACACCCATGAATGTGATGCCATCCATTTCCAAGCCCTGCCTTTCCATTTCTTCAAAGATTTCAAGTGCCTTCTTTCCATAACCATGTTGTGCGTAGCCTGAGATCATTGAATTCCATGAAACCAAGTCCCTCTCCTTCTGTCTCCTGAAGACTTTGTCTGCATTTTCAATGCTCCCCCTTTTCACATACATGGTCACGAGCGTGCTGCTTACACAGATAGCATTTTCATAGCCAAACTTGATTGAACACCCATGAAGTTGTTTGCCCTGCTCTACCGCTGCTGTGGGGCTGCTACAAGCATTAAGGAGACTAGACAAGGTGAACTCATTTGGTTGAAGCCCATCTCTACACATTTGATGGAACAGCTGGATAGCACCCCCTGCATTTCCTATTTGGGCATATCCTGCAAGCATAGCAGACCATGCAACGATGTCCTTCTCACCAATTAGTTTAAAGACAGCTGCGGCTTCATGGGTATTTCCAAGCTTAACGTAGGCAGAAAGTAGAGCTGTTCCTACTGATGATAACTTATCATAGTTGGTTTTAATGACTTGGGCATGGATTTGAAATGGAGAAATCACAGGAGATGCAGTGAGAATGGTCGAGTATGTGAAATCATTCGGCCAAACTCCCTCCCTTCTCATCTCGCAAAATAGAACAGCCGCCCTCTCAGTTCCACTATTTTGCAAAAACCCACCGATCATTGCCGTCCATGAGACCACGTTCTGAAATCCCAACAATGTAGAGAACAGATTAAAGGCATCATCCATTTCACCACTCTTATTATAAGCTACCATGAGTGCCGTCCTTATATTGACATCATATTCAAACCTGTTTTTCATCACATTACAATGAAGCTGTCGGGTGAAATTCAACTCCTTTAAATTAGCACACAACTTGACAATGGTTGCAAAAATCGACTGGGTGAGTTTTGTACCAGTGGCCCTCATCTTATGGAACAGTTCCAATGCTTTAAAATCAACTTTGTTCAGTACAAGGCCCGCAATCATAGCATTCCAAGAAACAGCATCTCTATGCTCCATATTCTCAAACACCGTGTTCGCCTCACTAATCAACCCTGACTTTGAGTACATGTTAATCAAAGAGTTGCACACAAACACAGTAGATGTGAACCCAAGTTTAATAACTTGGCCATGAACAACAATTCCATTCTCAACCGCACCCTGAACTGCCGAAGCTGCAAGAACACTCGCAAAAGTAAATGGGTTCGGATTAACACCCTCCCCTTGCATTTTAATGAAGAGCTCCAACACAAGATTTGGCAGTCCATTATGCGAATAACCCGTCAGCACTGAAGTCCACGTTACAACATTTCTCTCAGGCATTTTATCAAACACTTTCGTTCCATCGTCGACACTGCGGCATTTCATGTACATGTCAACGAGTGCAGTCCCGACGCTGACATCTGCCTCGTACCCACATTTGATGCAGTGGCAATGTATCTGTTTGCCAATAATTTGATCGTGTAAGCAGCTGCACGCCTTCAGAACGCATGAGAGAGTGGACCCATCACAGGTGATATCCGATTGACGACGGATTTCGGAGAAAAGATTGAGAGTTTCGCGGTTGAGATTGCTGCTGCAATAGTCGAAGAGAAGGTGGTTGTAATAGGAAATGTCACGCTCGGGAATTTCGTCGAGCACATGGCATGCCAGAGTAAGAAACCGTTTTTGACTTAGAGCTTTGTATGCTGCTTGTTTTTGGGCATGTTTGAGCTTTGAAACGGTTCTTAGTAAAATCATTGTGTTTACTTGCTTGAAATCCCATGTCACTTCATCGGCTCTTAGTGGTGTTGAGGGGAAGATGCGACACGCACGCGCTTAATACGTGCGGAGCTGCTCGGAAGACTCCGCTGGTTTGAGAAGGACATCATGTAATGTAGAGTTAGATCCCCACATGTTTTTACATGTATGGTAAAGTGATGTAAAGGCAGATGGCACAGTGTGCAAAGCCCGAAAGTGAAGTAAAGCGATGGTGGTAAAATAGTGATTTTTTATATAAAATTAATTTTACAGACTATCCTAGTTTGGATGTACATTGAATTGAAATAAAGTGAGGTAATAATTAAATAAGAGAGAATTAAATATAAGAGCTTATGATGATTTTTTATTTTTAGTGGCTTGATGTAAAGTTTTTTTGATTTTTTGTGCAAAAAGATTTTTTTTTTGTCATTTACTGTAAACGTGGGGTTATTTTTGACTATTTTTGATAAAATAATGAACAGATTTTAAAATTTTATACTTTTAAATATGATCCTATGTCTTTTCTTATCTGAATAATGGAGACTTTACCTCCTTCTCACTTAACTTTAGCATACATCCAAACACGCTTACCGACCATGCTTTAATGAAATACATAAAAAGTAACTTATGATCAAATGTGTGGTGCAATAAATGGGAGTTGGACTTAAATCTTATGTAGTATGAAAATTATTTCTAGTTTGTTGCTTCTTTGACCACTGGGGCCTGGCTTGTACACCTTTCGTAGTCTCCTGGTTGCGGTCCCTTTCTATGTCCAAAATGTGGGCCTTGCTGAGCCTACCGGTCTTTTTCTCCTTTGTGTTATTTTGTTGGCTTGTAGGCCCCACTTTGCTTGGTTTGTGCAATGTAGGTTGTCAAGTACAGTTAAACCTCTCTAAATTAATAGCCTCGGGACTGGAAAAATCTATTAATTTAGCGAGATATTAAATAATCGATAAATTAATAATTTATTAATTTATTCATTAATTAATAACTTATTAATTTATCAAACTATTATTTATTTTCTTAAAAAATTCAACAAAATATTTATTGTTGTACATTATTCAAATGGTTGAATTATCGTAATGGAATTGGATGCCGAATACATCTTGAACTACATTGAAGAGAATAATACAACTTCAGAAATGTTGACTGATGAGAAGATGATTGAGAACATCATGGGAAATGAGCAAAGTGATTAAGTTGAAGATGAAACTGATGCTATTAAGCTGCCTTCACGAAAAGAAGCTTTCAAAGCAGCGAAGACATTGAATATTTTTTGTTGTACTATGAGAAGACAACACCATAAATTCTTACCATGTTAAGAAAAGTCCGAGATTAGATTCAAGGTAACATAAATTTCAAGAAGCAACAAGTCACAATTGATTCATTCTTTATGAAGTCATCATAAATGTATAATCAATTACATATGTATTAAGGTACTATTAATTTATATATTGCATGGAGTCAATATGAATTCTCAAATTTCTATTATCTTATAAATTTAGCGAATTATTAATTTAGCATGTTGTCCCCAAGTCGGGACTGGAAAAAAATATTATTTTGGCGAGATTATTAATTAATCGGGTATTAAATTATTGAGGTTCTACTGTATTGAACTTTGCCACTTTGTTGCATGGGTTGTTCCCAGTCTTTTTATATATCCAATATGACTTGTACTTTTGAGAGGGAAAAAATAGTATGATGTATTGAGCATAATTGGTTTTGGCATTATACGAGACTACAAATTTGGCCATAAAAATGGAAATGCAAAAAAAACTCATATTAGGTGAAATGGTTTTAAGGTTAACCAAATTTGTACTTTTGTCAAGACGCTCATACTTAAGTAGTGTTGGCACTCATTACCGCACACATATCCAAGAATCAATCCCACAGTCCCACAGTTGATAGTATCACTCTCTACCAATAATCCAACATAGCAAATAAATATACATATAAATACATGCATAATGCTTTATGCATGTGTAGTAATTCTCTCCTACTAAACTTTGCAGCCCACCCTTCATGCATTTCAATCGAATTGAGAGGAGGGATGCAGCAAGATTGGACCTAGGTATAAGGGTATGGGGTTGAAACCCCCCTCGTACCTGAAAAAGGTTAAAAAATTTTAAGAACCCTGTTTAAATTCTGATAATCTATATATTTTTTTTACATTTACCCTTCCTCCAATTTTTATTTCACATAAAGCCCCCCCCCAAATTGAATTTCTTGGTCCACCCTTGGCAGGAATGATGCTTTGGTAAGGTACAAACCACAATTCAAAAAATAAAATAAAATGATATTGTTGCATGGACCAATATATTTCATTAGAATGTATGCTTTTTGTATCTTTTTCATGCTTGCATTTGGCTATCGATATTTTTATGGAAATGTGCTATATTTTTTGGAAACAAACAAAAAAAAAAAAAAAACGTTTGGGTGGTGCTATTTATGTTTCTCCAATGGAAACCATTGTTCGGAGAAATAAGGTGAAATATACTTTTTTCTCATCTCTACAGTTTTTTTTATTGAAAATATTACTTATACTTTTTTCTTACAAAATATGTACATTTCCTAATCCCTTGTAGGAACGTAGTCATGTTCTCCTAAAAAATAAGACAGTCTCGAACAGATTTGTTTAGAGAATAATATATCTAGAACCTACCTGGGACTTTCTAACATTTTAGAGAAACTTGCAAAGGTGATAAAACTAAATTATTTGACAAGAAGAATCTATAACACCAAATATTATATTGTCAATGATGGTAACATGTCGAGAATTTCAGAAAATAACAACTCAGAAATACCTTAAAATAGGGCGAAAGAAATATAAGAAACTCTAAATAATTTTCCTTTATTTGGGCTGGTTTGTTTAAGGCCATGCGAAGTAAAAGAAGGTTGAAAGCATATCCAAAGGTCGTACTTTTTTTTTTTTTTACGGTAACCTAGCCAAGGGCCTCGGATCCAAGTGAGAGCCCGCTTACACACGAAAAGGCAACTCATAAGAGTGGGAAAATAGTCCGTACACACGGAAAAAAGTTATGGCGTACCCAAGATTCGAACCATAGGTAGCTATATGAGAACTACAACTCACGTTCTCCGTACTTTCTCCTCTTGAAAGCGCTGGGATGGTAAGATACGATTAAAAAACAAAGAAAAAGTAAACATGTCGCCTATACGAATTTAAAAGTAAAAGAAAAAGTAAACGAATTTACTCCTCTTACATCTTATACTCTTTTAAAAGTTACCCCAACCAATCCAAATAGCATTCATTTACCCCAACCAATCCAAAGAGCATTCATAATCAATGCCCTCTTTGATTTTGAGGTAGATACAATGTAAAAAATAAAATAAAATAAAATCCAGAGCCTGAGTTTTTTCTTTTTTTCCCTTCTTTTTGTCACTCCCTGTCCCTTGAGTTTACCCTGCTCACTGTTCCTGGTCGATATAGCAACAGGGGCGGACCTACATGTAGGCCATGGTCCCCCTTAAAATTTCAAATTATTACTTTTTATCACTAAATTTTTTGTAATTTTTTATTTTGCCCCCTAAAACGTTAAGATTTTCTTTTAATGATATTCACTTCCATTGTTTGGTTCCGACCCTGTATAGCAGAGGATTGGACCACGAGAATTATAAGCCCAGTTATGCTACATGGACTTTTTGTTATAAGCCAGACGTCAGATGAATGAGTATCCAGTGCCTTGTACACCTCAATGATTCCTTTCACAGGCAAAAGGTATTGAGTCAATAAGAAGGGACGATGCAAATACAAAATACAGATTCTAGATTCTTCCTTCTTTGCCATGTGCTGTAATAAAATCTAGTCCAAGTCCAATGGATATTTTTTCACATTCAGCCTGTCAACTTATAATGCATGCCACACAGAGTATAAGACAAGACCCAGTGCCAAGATTTTTTATCTAGTGGGTTGGTGGGTCTCCTTTATGAATCGACCATTGGTTGCAAGTTGCACCTATACCAATTAAGGATTAAGTTGGTTCTGCTCCAATCAAAATTTTCTTCATGAGATAGACCCACAACAGGACCTACTTCATTCATGCTTCTAATCATGTCCCATCCAAGAGACGGAGATAATTTGAGTTGGGTGCCTTGACTGGACCGTTTAACGACGTCTCTTAAACTTTGGCCAACCATGTTTTCATGAACGTTCCGAGTAAACTTCCTCCAATCAGGGTGGGAATCCGACCTGCTTGTGTGGATATGGACCATGCACTCAGCATATGGATTTCAAAAATTACGATCATTTAATACAGAGTGTGAATTATATAAGGGAGGTATTTCTGATGACATTGATTAGAAAGTTATTGAACACTGGGCTTTAAAGTGAAAAAATTGAACTCACAATTGTTTTTACGAAAGAAAATTAACATAAAAAAAAATATTCTTACCATCAGCTCTACATGTTGTTTATTCGAAAGAAAGGTGCCTCCCCAACATAACCAGCAGTGGTTTGGTGAGAACTCACAAAGTTCAATAGATAAAATAAATCGTGTTAGGATAGTGTGAGAAGATTATTCTATGTAGAAAATGATGAGCTGTTAGTTTTTTTTTTTTTTGATGGAGTAATAGAATCAGGTAAAATTAAATCAAATGCCTACAAATAATATATATATATATGAGGCCAGCTCTCCTAAGCTAAAGCTTATGATAAAATAAGCTGAAGTAAGCTCCATTTGTATGGTGGGGCCCACATGGGGACCCATGTGAGGATGGGGGTGGGGGGATTTCAAGGACTCACTGAGACCCTCATTCATACAAAAAATCAGCCCCAACCGTGGTTTCTATGATCTTCATCTGGGCACCAAAAGTTTAATGGTCAACGGTCCATTCGGATCGATACACAATCGATTCAAAGGTCTAGTAAATTTGGATTTGACAAAAAATTGGTGGGCATGTGCAATTTAGGAGGGTCGTGTGTTTGGCCCATTTAGATAGATCAAGGATGGGCCCTAGAAGCGTTAGCTTACGGAATCTTATCATAAGCTTAAGCTTAGGATAGTCAGCTCTCGTAAGCTGCAGAGGTAAGCTCAAGTGTATGGTGAGGCCCACCTGTGGACCCTCATGGGGATGAGAGGATTTCAAGGACTCCTTGGGACCCTCATATTTGCAAAAAATCAGTGCAGTTTCTATCATCTTCACCTGGGCTCTAAAAGTTTAATGGTCAACTGTCCATTCGGATCGGTGTATAGTGGGTCAAACGATCTAGGAAATTTGGATTTGATCAAAAGTTGGCGAACATGTGTAATTTATGAGGGTTGTGTGTTTGGTTTATTTTGAATGGACCAAGGGTGGACCCCACCAGGGGGAGCTTGCGGGATTTTATCATAATCTTACGGAGGCTTCACTGCAGGTTCTAACTATATATAAATTGAGTGATCTATCATGATTCCACAATGAAAGTGAGTGGGTCAGTATCACTTTGCTATAGATTGTTGGATTAATTTAATTACACTTGAATTGGTGGATAATCCCATCAAGGTTATAATCAGAGAGTCGAGTCTCTTGCCGGGATGTCTTGGTGGGGTTTCGCTCTGATACGGTCCTTATTTTATGGAATTCACCATAATTTCATCATTTTAAATAGTTTACACATTCTAATTTCATCATTAAAAAGAGTCTATCATGCTCACAATAAGTAGGACAATGGATCCCATCATGTTCTATAATTTGGTGAGTTGGGCCACTTAATCTAATCCATTTATTTCAGGTGGGTGGGGCCATGAACTATGATTTGGTTGGTAGTCCTTATTACTGATTTTGATCTAATCGATGGTCACCATGATTAATCATCTAATTAATGAGGCCCACCGTCATTCTAGAATTAATCGTATTATGTGATCACCCCCCTAACCACCATCCTTAGAAATCTTTCTTGCGAATAGTCCAGCCACGAGACGTCGTAACAGACTGATCTCCCAATAAAATATCCGCATGAACGCGGCTGACGACTCTTCCAGAAGTCATTTTAAAAACAAGGTCTTCGATTCCTGTGTTAGTCGTCTTCTATCAGGAAAACCTTGTGGTGACTATAGTAAAGCCACGTTTTCAATCACAACCCCTACCGACATTTCATGGGTTGGTTGGTTGAAAATATATGTATTTCACCTAAAGACTATAGATTTTTTTTTTCTACCATTGGTACAAGTATTTTGCCCTGAATTGTAAATAAATATTCAATTATCCTCGTTGGATTTCTAAGTCGCAAGGGGTCATTTGCTTTATACGCATGAGACGTATAAATCAATTTGCTTGTCACATTTATACATATATAGTGTTTATACATGGGTTTCAATTTATATTGTTTGTCTACTAATACTATTCTCACATTATACATACAATAAATTTATTTTACCATATATTTATTTGAACTACGTGCTAATCATTGGTATATGCAGAAGAGGCAGAATTTCACATACATTAGAGAGGAGAAAGATAGGAATCCATAAGGAGAGAGAGGATATGATTGAAAAGTGAAAGGAGAGTATGTTAGTAATTGTAAGAATCGAAAATAACTTATTAGTAATTGTAGAAACTGAAAATAATTACTAGTCAAAATTAAAAGGTAAAGTAAAAGTGAGATCCAAAACCTTTCAGCTTAACATATTATAATATTACTATAAATCTCTAATTTCACATCAAGCAAGTATAAAACCCATATTTTGGATGGAAAAGAAATCTGGGTTCAAATCAAAACCAAAACCCAAACATTATTTTGAATCTAAATTAGGATCCTCATATGTATTATGATACATGATTCAGATTTTGAACAACAATCTCTACATATTAAAAACATATATTAAAAATATTCAATTTTTCAAAACCTCCGAGTAATATTGATATTTAAAAAATATCTATTTAATGTTCTATTAGTATTTAAAAAAACACTTTAAAGCGCTTTTTATCTAATTATATAAATGTATTTCCCATCTTATTTCATATTCGAATTCATAATTAAAATGTTTTTTTAAATGACATTAGATTTTATTACAACACATAGGTTTCGTATTAGATTTGAATTGTGATTTGATTTTGGATCCACCATGATCCAATCCCACCCCCATATCTATCTAGACTAAAATGCACCATCCATCATACATAGACCCCACTCTAAGATCACGGTTTGCACTAGGAGATTGTGAGTTCGAAACTGCAATATCACACTAAAACTACATAGTAGTTTTCCTGCTTTCATATGTGCTCAGGGCCCGTTTGGTAAGTTAACTAAGTAAAGTCAAGTAAAGTTAAGTCCATTTAAACATCACATCAAAATCACTTTTTACTAAAACTCCCTCAATTTTTTCTAAAAAAAAGTCAAAAATCAACTACAATTATTAACTAAAAGACAAAAAAAAACTCCTTCTCCCATACAAAAAGTTAAAAATATTCTATTATAAATAACTAAAAATAAAATACCATTATAACCCACTATATATTTTATTCATTCTTTTTTTTTTTCACTTCACTCAACTTCACTTTAAAAGTAAAGTAAAGTGCCAAA
Organism: Litsea cubeba; assembly: GCA_012931725.1. NCBI lineage: Eukaryota > Viridiplantae > Streptophyta > Magnoliopsida > Laurales > Lauraceae > Litsea > Litsea cubeba. The sequence goes on from CM022948.1 coordinate 73,922,234, forward strand.
TGGGCCCTCAAAGGAATTAGCCCAACTCAAAAGGGTTGAAACCCTCCAATAGCCGAGGAAAAAAAAAAAAAATCAAGCTTGTGCCATCTAAAAAACTGATATCAGACCTTGTCATGAAAAGAACTTTCTTAGAAATTTTCCTCTTTCTCCTTACGCGCCAACGCACAAAGTGTCCTAGCCCACAATCTCCTTCCACAAACCGCTAATCTGATCCAAAACCACTTCCAAAACCGTGTGGAAGACGCAAACCCTCTTTTCTTCGAGACGCACCCTTTGGCCTTTTGAACTATGCTCTCTCTCTCTCTCTCAATTCATGTTTTCTGCTTTACCCACCGGTAGGAACCATCCAAAACCGCTTTCCAGGCCGGTTTTAGGGTTTCTGTACTTCCTTCTCTCAGATCTGACCAATCTCTCTTCCCGGATTCTTTAGGATCTCTTTCTTGTCTTGATTTTAGGGTTCTTTCATCTGATTTCCCTCTTTCTATCTATCTATTGTTGCTTCCTTGTTGATTTTTGCTCCAGAAATCAGATCTTCCATCGCTTCTGGCTACGACTGCTGTACGAATCATTGTTTTCTTTTTCGAATCCTTGAAAACGGCTCGTGTTTTTGATGATTTAGGGTTTTGATTTCCGTTTCCTTTGAATCTTCCTTGAGAGCTGCGGCTTAGATGATCTTAGGGTTTCGGTCTTCGATTTTTTCGTTGCTGGTGTTCCAGCGGCACCGATCTGATACGGGGACGATCTTTTATATGAAATTGTTCGACCTTCTTCGGATTTGTTCCGTTTCGTAAGGATCTGAGATTTAGAGTTTTTTCCCCCCTGTTTGTTTGTTCTTTCTAGGGTTTTGTTTCTTTTTTTTAGGTTTGTTTTGGTACTGAGATGGTGAGTGGTGAGGGTTCGAGCGATTCTTCGTCATCTCCGGCTGCTGCTAAGCAGTATGGCGTGACAAAACCGATTTCTGTTGCCGGACCAACCGAGGCGGATATCCAGAGAAGTGCGGAATTGGAAAAGGTGTGTTTTTTGTTGTTTAAAACTTTCTTTGTATTTTTGTTTCTTGTTTTTTCGATTGTTTTCTGATTTTGTTGAATTGTAATCGAAGTTCTTGGTGGCATCCGGCCTTTACGAGAGCAAGGAGGAGGCGATAAAGAGAGAAGAGGTTCTTGGTCAGATTGATCAGGTAAATATGGTCTGATTAAACAATGAATCGAACGGAAAGACGTGGAATTGCTATTAGATCTTTGTTTATTTTCTAGACCTGAAGGCTGGTTTTTATGTTTTGGGAAGACTGGGAAGGATTCATGGAATCCCATGGTTTCTGGGAGGGGTTTCAAAAGAAGTTGCAATCTTTTTTCTTGGAAAAAAGGAAGATGAATTGATTGGATTTTGCTAACATGGGTTGATATTTTTCATTGCCTGACCTCTCCTTTCAATGAATTTGTATGACTATTTTCTGTTTTCTCTGCCTTCACATGTTCTGTGGCTATAGCTATTTAATTATGCACGCTAGAAAAAAAAATTGTGCCTTTTTCCTTTTGACCAATCGTATGTTTGTCTTTTGCATTTTATTTATTTTATCTCTATTTTGAGAGAGAACGCCATAACTTTGAAGTAATTCCGTGTTTGTTTTGTGCCAGATTGTAAAAGCTTGGGTGAAGCAGCTTACCCGTCAAAGAGGATACACTGATCAAATGGTTGAAGATGCAAATGCTGTCATTTTTACTTTTGGATCATATCGCCTAGGGGTAAGATACGAGGTTGAAGTATTTTTTTTTCAGTAATTTTTTTCATTGAAGTGTTATTGTGCCGCCTCTTTTGGAAATGTATCCTACAACAGCTTGTGGGAGGATTTGGTACCATGAATGCTATTCAAATCAGCAGGTTTTGTTTGAAGGTGGTGGGCTTTGTATTTTGAGAGTTGCATTTTCATCTTATAGTGCATTGTTTGGACTGTTTGTTCAAGGTTGATTCATGCTCTGACGAAGCAGTTGAAGGTTTAAGTTGTAAATACCAAAGTGGAAAGAAAATTTCACCATTGCATCAGTTGTTATTTTATATTTTTGAGCAATGATGTGAGAGGGAACAGTGGGAGGAAATTTCTGGTAGTGAAGTGTGTTATGTACTCATATTGGGGAGCTTGGCGTGCTTAACATGAAAGGGAAGATGAAATGTCGAAGAATGTGAACGAAATGGGGATGTCATGAACATATGAAGCACTAAAAAGTGCATTGGAAGCAAGTCAATGATAGGGTCAGAATTGTTGGGCATTTGTTGTAGAAGAGTGTTTCAAACTACTCAGCAGTCTGTAAAAGTGTGGCGATTTTATCAAATATTCAGCTAAAAAGTTTATGCATTCAGTATTTGCAAAGTTTATCTTCTGTTTCATGAGTGTTTCAGCTACTATTCTTTCGTTTATGCTTTGGTGAAGCAACGTATGAAATAATATGAGAGTTTTCCTAATACTTTAGCGGGTGCGAAAAGAGCCACTGAAGCATTTATGATTCATGATGGGCAATTATTTGTCATGTGTGGTTCTAACGCCCCACCCTACACGCATGCATGATATTGTCCGCTTTGGCCCACTGGCCTCACGGTTTTGTTTCTGATGAGCCTCAACCCATCAAAAGGCCTTATGCAAGGTAAGGGTGTAAGCTCTACATATATAATCCCAATCACTTTCCTCTCTATAGTCGATGTGGGACTCCGGGGCGTCACATTCCACCCCCTTAAGGTTGCACGTCCCTGTGCAGTAGCCTGCCAGCCCTCTTGGCCGGCCCACATGGAAACCCGCCCACTTGCACCAGACCACAACAGGGGACCCACACTCGAACTAGTCGAGAGTCGGCTATGATACCATTTGTAACGCCCCACCCTACACGCATGCATGATATTGTCCACTTTGGCTCACTGGCCTCACGGTTTTGTTTCTGATGGGCCTCAACCCATCAAAAGGCCTCATGCAAGGTAAGGGTGTAAGCTCTACATATAATCCCAATCAGTTTCCTCTCTATAGTCGATGTGGGACTTCGGGGTGTCACATTACCATTTGTAATGCCCCACCTACACGCATGCATGATATTGTCCGCTTTGGCCCACTGGCCTCACGGCTTTGTTTCTGATGGGACTCAACCCATCAAAAGGCCTCATGCAAGGTAAGGGTGTTAGCTCTACATATAATCCCAATCACTTTCATCTCTATAGTCGATGTGGGACTCCGGGGCGTCACAGTGGTACTATTGGAAAACTAGAGGACCCTTTATTGGTTTCTTTGAATGTCTTCATCGTGGTTGGTCGTTGTGGTTTCTATCTATCTAACTGGCTTGCCTCTTTTGGCAAGTTTGACAATTATTCTTAGTAGCTTATCTTAAACTCTATTAATAATGTATGCATGTTTCCTGAAAGCCACAGTATTTCTTAATATTTTCACGTTCATAACTTTTGAGAGGCTAACCAATACTAGGCAGGATGGTGGACAATTGGGTTCATGATTGAAAATCCAAATCATTATTTGACTTGGATTGGGCCTTAAGGAGCTATATATATGTATGTATTCCTATTATATTTTACATCTAGTTCTGCATTTTGATATTTTGTGTTTTTGTCAGCCAGTCTTCTTCTCACTTCTCAGTTTATTGTGCAGAAAACAGTGGAACCTTAAGTTCGATTCAGTTTTTCCCGAACTATTGTTTTTATTTTTTATTGGTAATGGTAAATTATACCATTACCAATAAATTTTTTTTTTTTTACCATTACCAATTTACCATGACCTTGCCTACATGGATCTAACGGAGGACATGGCCCTAAACAGATTTAATTGGCGTCGTCAAATCCATATAGCCGACCCCACCTAGTGGGAAAAGGTTTGGTTTGGTTTGGTTTATTGGTAATGGTAAATTATCATTAAGACTGAGAATAGTGCACGAGGATAACTGATAGTGCACGAGGATAACTGTTGTAGGTGCACTACATTGGATGGAGAATAATCAAAATAAACAGATGGTGAACCTATTATTGCTCCATTCTTTGCCGAAGAAACCACAATGTCATTGGCTTTTAATAATGTGATGAAACATCACTTTGAATATACTTAAGCAAATCTTTTGTATCATTCAGGATAAAGTTGAACTTGCATGGGCATTTGCTGTTAGATGTGTCATTAGTGGAACTGTCTTCAACTATCAACCTATACAAGAAAGACTTTTGGAAGACCCTTGACTCTCAAAATGAATAAAACTTCACTTGGGTCTACTTACTGTTTCACCTCTCAATTTGACTAGAGAACTCCAGAGAGAGAAAAAATATCACACCAACTGGATATGATTTTTCTTTTTGTCATTTTGCATTATTCTTTCTTTAGTGAAACCTTAAGCCTTACTACACAACCACCTCAGAAGTCTTTCACCTCTCAATTGAATTGGAGAATTCCATCAACAAATAATTTTCTTACCAATTAAACCGGATTTTTCTCTGTGCCATTTTTCTCTATCCTTTCTTTCTTTAATGGAGTCCTAATCCTTAAACACCTTTCCTTCTTTCCCTTGCCTGCATACATTTGATGGAACCCTCTCTCTCTCTCAATGTATATATATAGGGAGGCGGTCCTGTAAGGACCGCTGCCTATTGGGGCCCACCGTGAGACCCTACTGGTCATGGGACAATGGGGATTGAAAGATCCAAGTGGGGTCAACTTACATATCAAATTTGAAGTCAATCTAATATTTCTAACCCCTTCATCCAACGTCCACAAGTTTAATAGCTTTATAACAAAGAAAAAAAATTGACCCTCAATCCAACGGTCTAGTTCATCCGAATCCATGCAAATTCATGGGATTCATTGCCTATAAGAGGGTTATGAATGAGTGGTCAATTTGGATTGATCATGAGGTGGGCCCCAGTGGGCGGTCCGAACCGTAAGGACGGTCCTTACAGGACCGCCTCCCATATATATATACACACACACTCACACATCTATATCTATCTAAAACAATAACACCCATATCTCTATCCATTTTGCCGTGTTCCTTCATCCCTCTCTCACTCAAAACTCTCCATCGGCGAACAACCAGTATTCACAGCACATTCCTACTCTCACTCAAAACTCTCCATCGGTGAACAACCCAGATTCACAGCACAACATGCAGAGTGGATGTGAAAGAGCCGTTCTTATGCAATCTCCATTTCCTCACATCACCAAAGCCCTTCCTCCGGTGCTAAACTCCCACTCATTCTTTAGGTCTTTTTAGCAAGTTTTTTGGTCCCTCCCCCCCACCTCGTTTTCTTTTGACTTTTTTGGGTCAGATTGTCCTTTTTTGGGCTTTTGTGACCTCTCTCCTTTGTTTGATTTCAAATGAGCTAGGACTCGAGCCAAATTTGCTACATGCCTATGTGAAATATGAGAGATTTCCCCCTTTACAAGCAGATAGTCTTGAATGCTCTCCTTTTTCTATTTGTATGTTTCTTAAATGAATATCCTTTTTCTTTTTCTTTTTCCTTTTTGGTGATAACCACCACCCCCCCCCCCCCCCCCCCCCCCCCCCGCGCGCGCGCGCGCGCGCGCTGGTATTTATGGTTGTGACTTGGTGTCATCCAGTTGATTCACATCCCAACTGAATCGGAAACTGACACTTTACTGTGCTTGTATTGTATGCAGTCTTGGTGGCAGATGGCGTGACACTGTTGGGTGGAATGTGTGGAATTGATGATAAATTGCACTACCAAGCATAGTTATTTGGTTCAAAATGTAGCACCAAGCTTGTTTGTGTGTGGGAATGGGGAGTGATATCCATGTGCATGCTATAACGAAAGGAATGCTTTCCACCTTAACGGGGAAAAATGATGATCTTGTGTAGCAGGCGAAAGGTCTAGGTTTTTTCCTTGCTATAAGCGATTTATTACATCGATCCCTGCTTGCAGTGGAAAGTAGGCAAGGGTACTTGCGCTAGATGAGTGTGTAAAGAAGTTTAGAAGAACAAGAGGATTCAACCTGCCAAATGGAATATAGGAACTTTGACAGTTAAAAGCATGGAGTTGGTGATACAAAACAAGAGTTAATATAGCTTGTCTACAAGAAACAAAGTCGAAAGGGGATAAAGTAAACGAGCTCACTGATGGCTACATACTCTACTACATAGGAAAGAATAGTGCTAAATAAGGGTTGAAGAAAATATTGTGGGGGCAAAGAGATTGGGTGATAAGACTTGTAACAATTAAACTAGTATTCAAGGAAGATATAATTTATATCATTAGTGATTCTGTGCCCCAAGTAGGATTAGATGAAAGCGCTTATAGATGATTTTGGGAGGACATGGTTGGTAAAGGATTTAGTGTCTTCAATCTATTTTTGTTATCTCATGCTTTTTGGAGTTTTGATATTAGTATGGCTTTTTTGTTGTATTCTGTGTTGGTTGTGAATTATGATCTTATTGCTGTTTGGTAATCCTGCAGCTAACCTCACATATGTTGACAGGTTCATGGTCCTAGTGCTGACATTGATACTCTTTGTGTTGGGCCATCCTATGTAAGCAGAGAGGTAAGCAGTTCATATCATTCATTCTTGACGTGTAAATCTTATTTGTGTGTTTTCCCCTGAATATTGACGCTTCTTGATGTGATTAGCGAACCATGTGTTTCTGTTCTGCAGGAAGATTTTTTTATTATCTTGCATAACATTCTGGCTGACATGGAAGAGGTGACGGAGCTACAACCAGTTCCAGATGCTCATGTTCCAGTAATGAAATTCAAGTTTTGTGGGACGTCAATTGATCTACTTTATGCTAGTGTCTCCCTGTTGGTTGTTCCAGAAGTAAGTTGGTTGTCCAAAAAAATTGAAAAATAAAAGGAAGAATGTGTGATATTCTTTTAAGTTTCTCAAGGCTGTACTTTGTTTGCTCTACTATCATTCCTTCAAATCATTTTATCTATGCAAGTTCTGTTTTTTTTCTATTTTTATTTTTCTTCACTGAGCTGGACATTCATTATTATTATTCCTTTTTTTTTTTTTTTTGACTTCTGTAATTTCTATTTATATTTTAGTTTATCTTGGTAATGCCTGTTCCATTCAAGTGTCAAATGATATTTTGGTTGATTTAACAGGTCGAACACTATATGTATGCATGTGTTTTCTTGTATTGACACATTGCCATTGCTGTAACTGTTTGTAGGACTTGGATATCTCTCATGGATCTGTATTATACAATGTTGACGAGCCGACTGTTCGAAGTCTTAATGGCTGCAGAGTTGCAGATCAAATTCTTCGACTTGTTCCAAATGTTGAGGTGAACATTTAGTTACTTTGCTGTGTTTTATTTTGGTCTATGTTCACTTTTTTTTTTTTTTTAAACTTTTGACGTCTGAACTCTTATGCAATTTTGTAGCATTTCCGGACGACGCTCAGGTGCTTAAAATTCTGGGCTAAAAGACGCGGTGTTTATTCAAATGTAAGATAGATTCCTTTGGTCCTTTTCTCCATATCCTTTTCTCCACATTTTAACTCTCTCTCTCTCTCTCTCTCTCTCTCTCTCTCTCTCTCTCTCTCTCTCTCTCTCTCTCTCTCTCTCTCTCTCATATTTCAGGTCACTGGATTTCTTGGTGGTGTGAATTGGGCTCTCCTAGTTGCTCGTGTCTGCCAGCTTTATCCTAATGCGGTTCCTAGCATGCTGGTTTCCCGCTTTTTCAGAGTTTATACACAGTGGCGTTGGCCAAACCCTGTGATGCTTTGTGCAATAGAAGAGGATGAACTTGGCTTTCCCGTATGGGATCCACGTAAAAACCCTCGAGATCGAACTCATCATATGCCGATCATTACACCTGCATATCCATGCATGAACTCTAGTTACAATGTTTCAACAAGTACCCTTCGTGTTATGATGGAGCAATTTCAGATTGGTAACAAAATCTGTGAGGTATGTATAGAATGTAGTGTTCTTTTTTATTTATCACCATTAGATTCTAATTGCCTTCTGTTGGTTATTCATGCAGGAGATTGAACTTAATAAAGCCCATTGGAATTCTCTGTTCGAGTCGTACCATTTCTTTGAGACATATAAAAACTATCTGCAGGTTGATATTGTTGCCACTGATGTTTGACGATTTGCGTTCTTGGAAGGGCTGGGTAGAATCCCGGTTGAGGCAGCTGACTCTTAAGGTAAATTCTATGCTTTTGGGGATGGTGTCAGATAATGAGAAATTTAATTGTTATTATTTGTTTGGGACTAAGTTTTGTGTGCTCTTTATTATGAGTTTTACCAAAAAGAAAAAGAAAAAAAAGACTTAGCTGCTCTTCTTTTTTGATGTTACAGATTGAACGGGACACATACGGGATGTTGCAGTGCCATCCATACCCGAATGAGTATGTAGACACTTCCAAGCAATGTTCACATTGTGCTTTCTTCATGGGCTTGCAGAGGAAACAAGGAGTGCGAATCCAAGAAGGCCAGCAGTTTGATATTCGGGGAACAGTAGACGAATTCAGGCATTCAGTGAACATGTACATGTTTTGGAAACCAGGAATGGAAATTTATGTCTCTCATGTGCGTAGGAAGCAGATTCCTTCATATGTATTTCCTGAAGGATACAGGCGACCGAGGCTGTCGAGGCACACAACTCAGCAGCATGCTAAGGCTTCTGGTGAGGATGGTGGGGTTGATGATTGTGGGTCTGGTTCTCCTGAGAAACAGCCTAAGAGGAAACATGATACTGACTACCATGAATCAAGTCCTGATAAAGCAGCAAAACGGGATTCTCTTAGCCCAAACAGGGGTAGTTCTCCATCTGAAGTGAACAGCAGGTCAGGTGGAGCATGTCAAGTTGGGTCTTATGAGAATAGGGGAGAGCATGTAGCAGCAGGCAAAGTGGGGTGTGTCGATGCTGTTTCAGTGGAGAAACATCTGAGGAAGGAAAAGGTTTGTGAGGATGGTGGGGTGGATGATTGTGGGTCTGGTTCTCTTGAGAAACAGCTCAAGAGGAAAACTGATGTTGATTACCATGAATCTAGTCCTGATAAACGAGCAAAACGGGCCTCTCTTAGCCCAAATAGGGGTAGTTCTCCATCTGAAGTGAGCAGCAGGTCAGGTGGAGCATGTCCAGTTGGCCCTTATGAGACTAGAAAGGAACATGTATCAGCAGGCAAAATGGGGAGTGTCGATGCTCTTTCAGTGGAGATACATCAAGGAAGGAAAAAGATTTTGAGGATGATGATGCCAGTCAGGATGAACAAGTGCAACAGAATCCGTATGGTCCTAGTGGGAAGATATTCCTTTCTCCATCTAAAGTTTCTAGCAGCAGGTTTGATAAGGTGTGTCGGGCCAGCATGGGCGAGGAGGCTAAAGTAGAGTACTTTGCAGCAGGAAAGAAGGCAGGTACTGAGTTTGTTGGTGGATCTGTTGAGCAACTAGTCAGCTGGAGGAATGATGGAGAGCAATTGAAGATGGCAAAGCATGCACATAAGACCGAGAATGCTGATTTTCGATTGGAAGTTTGCAGTAATACTTCGGATGCTGCAAGTCAGGTTAGTTCGTGTGAGGGGGTTGGATTGGAATCTTCTGTAGCCAGTAGTGGTGAGGAGCATATTGAGGGCATTGGAGAGAGTGACAATCACGATTTGTTGCAGGCCGATGTACTTGAAGCAGATACAGAGCCACTTTTGGAGAATCAGTGCATTAAGGGAAATGGGGAAGTCCAAAATGAAGTAACGGATGAGTTAGAGGTAGATCTTTTTGCATTTATGGGTATTGTTATGTATATTTGTGAATGTGATTGTATATCTGGTTTAATCATCACAGCTGCTCTCAACATGAAAATTCCGGGGCCCAAAAGTGAAGCTGGTTCTCTTGTGAGGTGGGGCATGTGTATGAGAAAAATAAGCTGTTAGAAATTGACTGGTGTTTCTTTATTGAATGTAAACATGTGCCCACTACCTGATGTGTGAAGTGTGGACCATTTTTGGGCCAGGAGGAGTTCATGGTGGTCCCTGCTCTGATGAGTGATCCTTATCTCATGTGCCTTGCAGGTACATCTATTTGAAGATTTTCTTCAGGAAAATATGCTTAGAAAGCCCTCTATTATTGCTCACTTCTTCGTATCATTTGATAATTTTTAGTAATCTTGGTTAAAGAAATTTTCTGCTTGATCTTGTCTTTGTTATATGAAGCCAAATGCTGCACTTGGGATGGTCCTAAAAGTTCGTGGTGGGGTTAATACTGAATCCAACCAGAAACCAGTAATAAGGCACGTTTTTCTAAACCCTACTTTTGAAGCTGGAAATGTTCATTATCTTTATACTGTCCTGTTTGGTGGTTTTCTTTTGCCATGTCATTGTGGCAGGTTGAGTCTGACATCAACTGCATGAGGATTTGATGTGGCAGCTGATTCATATCGAGGCGGAGAGCCAAAGACGGAAGGAGAAAAGAGCAGCCCTTGCAAGAGGGTAAGTTTATTTTAAATTGCTGGTTTTCGATTTGGTTTTCCAGCATGATTGTGTTCATGCATGTGTGTGTTATATCATGTGATTTGGAACTGAGTCGACTAACAGCAAATCTGGGAGGTGTGGTGAGGTTGCTGGCTGTGTACAGTAGTTCTGTATTATGATTGTGCTGCGGAAGCTGCGAGCGCGTCTTACATAAAACTCTAGATCAGGAGAAATGTGGGGTGCTCTCTTTCAGTATTTTTTAAGCAGTTGGATCTTGTCTACTCTTTCTTTTTCTTTTATGAACTGTTTGGGGTTGGTTTTGTTTTGGCCATGGGTTTGGGGGGATTTGATATGGTGAAATGCTGTTCTTTAAAGAGTTGCATCCGAAATTGAGACAGTTTGATTCAAGTTGAAGGTCGGGTGTGGAGTGTGGACAATTAGCATCCTTCTGTTTTTTTTGCTCAAACCTTGTAACATTCATGCTTTGTAATACAACATTATTAAAGTGCCCCTCTCTCTCTATATATCGCCGCCCCCACCCACCCCCCCTTCCCTCCTCCTCCTCTTACTCTCTCTCTCTCTCTCTCTCTCTATATATATATATATATATATGGGCGCGCGTGCAATTAACACTGTTCCCTAGGACTGGCTGAAATGATGGATGTTAGTCATTGTATGTACAGCCATTGACAGTGGGATGATCGTGCATGGGGCAGTGGCCTCTTTTATCTATATTCTCATGATCTTAAACCAACGCATGAAGCTATTTGTTGATCAGTGAGGGTCCTTCAAGAGGCTAAATGGCCATGTTTTTTTTTTCTACTGTTTTACAGAAGAACTTATCTGGATGATGAGGAAGCTGTTAGGAAAAGCATGTATTTTCTAGGAAAAACAAGTGTCCTGTTTGAATCTTTATTTAAGAAGCAATTTTGGGTGGGAAAAGGGCTTTTGTCACACTATAGAAGGTGCTCACTGTTGCAACCTCGATGTGATTCTAAAAGTCCAAATTTGTTACTAATATATATATATATAAAAAAAAAAAAAACATGGGAGTCTTTCATTTGTATTATTTTCCCCATCCATTGATTCCCTGCGTTTTCTCTTTTGTTCAAAAGCTTATCTTTTTTTGCTAGAGTTGCCATCACTGCAGCACCTGGCATTCCACTGTTATTCTGACCCTGATAGGTTTTTGTCGAGGCTTTCTGTCATGGTGCGTGGTAGATTGTAATTTTAGATTCAAAGAATTCTCAGACCGTTCCATCTATATTTTCCCCCTGAGATTGCTATCCTCGTATGTGGGAAAGATGATTGTCGATTCAACTGTGATGTAAAAACTTAATTCATAAATGGCTCTTTCTTTTTAGCAAATCTTTGAAAAAAATAAGAATCTCATCATCATTCAACGTGACCACGTCATGAAATTTATGTCGTTTTTTTTTTTTAAAGATGGTTTGTTTAATGTAAAAAAAAAAAAAGCTGGTGATATTTGCTACGTGGGAATGTGACTTAGAGTTGTTCATGGGCCAGTTTTGGCATTGGGCAACCTAACCTTTGAATGGGCCAAATAATCACTTGAAACCCTAGGCAGGGCCATACCTATCCTCTTAATGGGTACCACCATCAACATCATCTCTTTAGCCATTTGGTAATAGCGCGGTCCTATTTGCGTATCCAGTACCACGTGCATTCGATGGCATCGAAACTCAAACCTGAACTGCCGTGGAGCTATGTCTACCGTAACCGTCGAAACAGGATAACCCTGTTTGGACGAATAAGGGAGGGGCTGCCACTTGCGGGGGCGAATGCGGGGTGCTGTAATTTCTCTTTCATTCAATCCCATGGTTGGACGAAACAAGGATCGGGATCCAATGTCTACCGTATATCATTCAATGATGGAACAACGGTTCTTATAAAAAGAGGGTGAAAAGTTGAAATGGTTATTTGCACTTAAACAAAAGAAGAGAGTTTTACATTAAGTGTGACTGTTTTTTCATGAAAAAAAAAAAAAAACTAAATTAAATTCTTGTGATTCCGGGGAAAAGCGTTTTCAACGGGGGAGATTGTCCGTCGAATCCATTTTACACAGCGCTTGCACAAACTGATGTACACGTCCAAAGTCAAATGATGTTGGTAACCATTTATTTAAGAGTCCTGCTATTGGCATATAGGTTTATCTTTTCCTACACACACATTTTCAAAAAAAAAAAAAAAAAAAAATAGAAAAACCTGTGATGTTACCTTTTTGCCCACTCTCTTCTTTTCTCTCGCCCTATCTCCCCCCTTTCACCTCCGGCTACGGCCAGATCGGCGCCGGCGATCTCTCTCCTCTCCTCCTCTCTCTCCCTCCCTCTCCCTCCCCACTGTTTTTTTTTTCTCCCTCCCTCCCTCTCCCTCCCTCTCCCTCCCCCACTGTTTTTTGTCTTTCCTCCTCTCTTTCTCTCCCCCCACCTTCCCCTTCACCTCCGACTCCGCCTGGACCGGCAAGCGCCAGCGGACCCTTTCCTCTCCCTCCCCATTGTTTTCTCTCTCCACCTCCCTTTCTCTCCCCCTCACACTCTCCCTCCGCCTGGACTGCCGACGCCGTTGCAGACGCTTTCCTCTTCCGCTTATCCTCCTCTCCTTTATAATACCCATCTCCCCAGCCTAGAAACGGAACGCCAGATCCGTCGACGGACGACTGCCAGTAGATCGCATACGTCTAGCTCTCTCTCGCTCCTTCGATTAGCTCCTGAAGCCTCTGCTACAGAGACTCCTGATTGAGAAACGAAGCCGTAGACAAAGCTGCAGCCATCGATCTCAACGGATCAGATGCAGGCGGAGGGAGAGGGTGGGGGGAGAGAAAGGGAGGAGGAGAGAGAAAAACAATGGGGAGGGAGAGGAGAGGGTCTGCCGCGCTCGCCGGTCTAGGTGGAGCCGGAGGTGAAGGGGAAGGTGGGGGGAGAGAAAGGGAGGAGGAAAGAGAGAAAACCGTGGGGGAGGGAGAGGGTGGAAGGGAGAGAGAAAAAACAGTGGGGAAGGAGAGGGAGAGAGAGAAGGGGAGGAGAGAGATCGCCGGTGCCTACTTGGCCGGAGCCGGAGGTGAAAGGGGAGGTGGGGAGAGAAAAGAAGAGGGTGGGCAAAATGGTAACATCACATGTTTTTTTTTTTTTTTTTTAAATATATTTGGATGAAAAGAAAATTCCTGTGTGCCAATCACAGGACTCTTATTTAACTCAGATAGATGGTTGAAATCTATTATTTTTAACTTTTGTATCTTGAGTGATAAGAACATCATCATCGTCAATGGCTACAGCCATGCGGGCCAATACAAGAGAATCTGGATCCTGGATCCATGGGTAACTGAAGGAAAAGGAAAAAGGAAAAATGTAAACGGGAAGAGGAATTCCAAGTTCCATCTCCTTTCCCCGATCCGAAGCAATTCTCCGTTCTAATTCTGCACAGATCAAATCCCCCCCCATCCCATATTTTCTTGAATTCCTGGCAAGGAATTTCTCTTTCCCAAAATTCTCAAATCCCTTCATCTCTTTCGTCTCCATCTATCGACTCTAGTAGAGCCCAACCTCTAATTCAAAGACCATGGTTTCCTCCTTTTCGATTTCAGTTACCGATTCTGGTTCTCCCCATTGGGGCAAAAGGGTTCGTCATTTGGAACTAGAAACAGACAAAGCAGAAGAGAATCCATACATGGATGAGAGAATATGGGGCAAACTCCCTGAAGATCTGATGGCGAAAGTAGTCTCCTTTCTACCCATTTCAATGATTTTGAGATCTGCCCTCATCTCCAAATCATGGAATTCCATCATCTCTTCCCCATTATTTCTCAAACTCAATTCAGAAATCCCACCCAATTCCCGTCACCCCTGGTTCTTGATTTTCCTCAGAAAGTCATCAGATTACTGTTTGGCTTATGACCCATCTCTCAACAGGTGGATTGATCTTCCATTTCCTTTTGTTACTTCTCCATTTAGACCGATTGCTGCCGGCGATGGGCTTGTCTGTTTGATCTCTAACACCCCTTCAGGTCTCAGCGCCTCAGTCTGCAATCCAATTTCCAAGTTTCAGCACAAGATACCCACACCCACTAGTCTTCTCCGGTACTTCTTCCTTGTTTCAGGGTTGTTTTTGGATAAAAATACTGGCTTCTTTAGATTGGTTCTGGTTGGATCAGAACGAATGTCAAATGGGTCGGATCAATTTGTTTTGAGGGCAGAGATTTACTGTTCCGAGATGGAATTGTGGTTCCTGGCGATTAGTTTCCCAGTCAATTGCCCTGTGTCTCCATATAGAGCAATCAGCAATGGCGTTTTGTACTGCCTTTTGGGCATTTTCCCAATGTCGATTGTAGCTTTGGATATAGAGAGCAGGGTCTGGTTTATGTTGAAGGCTCAACTTCCTCCTTCTTTAACTGTTGTCAGGCTTATGGATCATAATGACAAGTTGGTGATGATTGGTGGTGTGGGTGTGAAGGGAATTACTGAAGAGATTGGAATTTGGCAGCTTGATGATTCAGGTAGGGAGTGGAAGATGATAAGGTGGATAGGAAATGAGATTTGCAATCTCTTTCTCAGATCACTGACTAGGAAGTTTTCATGCATTGGTCATGGAGATTTGATCTATTTCACCTGCAAAAGATGTCCTTTTGTGGTGATGTATGTTATATCTAGGAGTTGTGTCAAGTTCTTAGACCTTTCACCTAGACTCTTGGATCCTCACTATGATGTTACTGGTGAATTTTGCTTTGAACCTCGACTGTAATTTTGTTTTCCTGTTCCATCTGTTGTAAGAATTGGGATTCTTTTCCAGTAAATTATATATGTCAATGAAGATTTTCTGTATTTTTTTGTCATTCAAGATTGTTTTTTGGAGATCTTATCACACTTGAGAATAAATCAAGTTTCTAGCTGTTGCAGTTGTGGGCTTGTCCCACTTCACTAAATGAAGATTCTTTTGAGTTTGTCTCGCTTCATTTATTCAAACCTTTTTCTTTTCATGTTACAATATCTCATTCCTGTGGATTTCAGTATAATCTGATTAATTGTGTATTTAGATGAACCCAAGTTGCAAGCAAGGAGCCATATGGCTGTGTATTTTCATTTTATCCCGACTTCAGCACCAGTGTCGATATAGATTCGGGAAGAGAAGGCAATAACACAGTATCTCATCCAATGCAGTTTTGGATTCTCTTAGTACCCCATAACTGGTAATTTGCTTTTGGTTGGGTTTGGCTCTATGGGTAACACAAATAAGCTCATGAGACTTCGAGATATTTATTAATTGGGTCGAAAATGTTAAAAGAAATCGTATATTAGGTAGTATCTGGTCGAAATGATTTGCTGATCGAATAGTAAGAATGAGCTCAATCCAAAGTCCGCCCATTTATTAATTGGGTCAGACTTCAACTTAAACCCCGAATACCTGCCTGGCTAATGGGTTGGGTCAGGAATTGCCATGCTTAAAAGTTTGAAGGATAATTATAATTCCTCTGTAGGGGTGATCTTGCGACTGGTAGGGATTGGCAAAAGTTTGTCTGAGCCCAGCCCATTTGGAAAATACATACAATTGTCACCTTGTGCTAAAAATGTCCAAGCCCATACATTTGAGTAGGCTCGGTCTATTTATTTTTTGGGCCGGAGATCTTGGCCCAATGGTTGCATACTCAGGTCCATAAAATCCCCAAGGCTCCAGAGAGCAGAGATTTTCACATGGCTTCAACATCGAAGAAGAGAAGAATTGATAAGAAACGAAACCTAGAATATCTCCAACTGCTGGGGTACGATTCTTCACTTGTCAGAATCTCATCCTTTCTTTCAGCGATTTTTTTCTTTCTTCTTCTTTAAGAACATCCCGTTTCCTTTTCAATCTATTTCATGAATGGAGTGAATGTTCGACTTGCATGCAATCTAATGAGATTTAAGTGAAGCATCTTTTGGGGGGCTTTAAAAACTCTTATCTTTGAGATCTTGGTGATGGGTTTTTTCCTAAAGGAAGAATTTTCATGTGGGGCCGGTTCATTAGGCTGAATAGGTGATCCTTTTGTACTTCAGATTTACTTTATATTATGTCGGTTTCATGTGTGATGAGAGTAGAATACTCGAAAGATGTTACAGAATCTGGCCTTTGCGTTTGATGTTTGTTTTCTAATGAAAGAAATAAGTAAAAGAAGCAAGGAAGATGCAACACTGTGATAGAGAGAGAGGTGACTGTTGATTCATTTTCGTCCTTTTATTGGTTAGAAGAAAAAAAATTGGATCTTTTATCTTTAAAACTCACTCCAAAACCTCGTTAGAGACCTCCTACACCTTATTAAAAAAAAGGAAGGAGGTGGGGTGTGTTTTTTGGTGAATAAGAAACCCCACAGATAGAAGGCTTGGCCACATAAATTTATTCGGGTTTCCTCTGGTTAGAGTAAGAATATCTGTAGGAACTATACAGTAAGCATATGGACACAATGGTTAAATTAGTGTCATAGATTTTATTAAAAAAAAAAAAACCAATGAAAGTATCATATACAGTTTGATAAGAGTTACATTGCCTATGTTAAAGAATTCAGGCATTATTATTTCAGGAACATATGTAGGAACTTGGTTATGTTATTGAAGCCCTAAATGAGTTTAGAAGATGAAGACTAGAAAAAAAGTTTGGATCAATCATTGAGCATGGCATTCTGAATGTATGTGTTAACATATAGAGTCAAAATAATTTACCCTATTGGTTGATGGGCGATTGGCAGAAAAGATTTAAGTAAACTTTGAGACACTCTTGGTCCAATCAATGTGAAGGGAGACGACAATGAAAAGTGGAGCTGAAGGTTGGTATAGGATGTGATAATTGATCGTTCGGATGGTAATCCCAATTTGCTAGGATAATGAAAAGAAAATAAAGGGGGTTTTGCTAATAAGAGCTGATGATTCTTGTCAAGTCATGGCTACAGGAATAAGATATATATATATTTTTTTTCTTTTTCAGATAATTTTAATACTTTTCTGCCCTAGCCAATAGAGGAGGATTTGACAAGCTCACTGCAATGGACAACAGGCTCTGTTGAAATTATCCTTTTTGGTGATTGAATTAAGGAATGTGTTATCTTCCATTTAAGCTTAATCATTGGCCTTCTCCAGCTCCCAACTGTCTCTGATCATCACCTTTTACCTTCTCTTCATAAAATAAGGGACTTGAGTTGCATACAGTAAAGTTTTGTGAACACACTTAAGGCTGTCGTCCTCCTTTCTCCTGTACTTAACAGACGATTAAGCTCACTTTTAATCATCACTTATTTTTCTTCTTCTTGCTCAATGGGGAGTTGATGTAACCTCAGTTTCACAGTGTTTTTTTTCCCTCATAACACTATCATGTGTCAAAGAGGTGCAAGTTTCTAGCCTCAGAGCAGTGAAGAGATCAAGTGATTAGCAATCATCGATTTTTTTTCCTTGTAACTTATTATATTGTATTTCTCTATGTGTGGTTCTTTGTCCATATTATACAGGAATATCCCTTTATTGACAGAGCGGAAAGACAAAACTGCGAGCATTGCAACTCCAATCCATTCCGCGGTATATCCTCTTTACCTACTCAATTTTACTGTTTCCAATGAATTGTTTGGTTTTTATTTGGATGTGCCCAGATTGCAGTTGTTTAAATTCCTTTTTTTTTTTTTTTTTTTTGTGGATGGATGTTTATCCTTAGTTTTTCTAATTGCTTGGCATGACACTTTTCCTTTATTAGTGGGAAAGCTTTTTCTTCCGTTGCCAGGGATCAAACCCTGCTTTCCCAGTAACGGGGCAGGTGTCTTGCCACTGACCTAACAGTGGGTTGGTAGATGCATGCTTATCCATCTGACCCTTTGTGGGACAGCTGAAAATGGTATTTTTCGAATTCCCAAATTAATATAGGAAATTGGTGATGGTAATGATCTGTGGTCAGCAAGGAAATAGTATCCTGTTGTAAATTATTATTTACTTGCTGCCCTAAATGTATACTGCGTCGGCATCTGATCTATCAAGAGTCAAGACAGTAGAATAGCTTGTAGATTGAGTACATCAATGCCACCTTACAAGTAGATTCTCATGAAGAACTTGTGTGTGCAGGTTCAAGTGATCCATGTGGGCAGAACTGATCTCAATGTTCAACAGGCCAAGAATTTAGCAGTGGCACAGGCACAACAAGAAGGATGTACTGGGAATTTTAGAAGCTTTGATTCTCAGTATGGTAACTTTCTTGTGCCTGTAATCCCGACAGAGGCAGATTTAATTGGTTAATGATGCCTATTTACTAGTTTTAATTTGTTTCCAATTGTAATTGAGGCCCAATAATTTGATGGTATTGATTGAGAGTAGAAATGTAGATAATTGGGATGGTTAACCAAACTATTCGACTAAATTTTGAGTGCTGAATAGTGCCTGAAAATTAAAGAAAGAGCACGATTGTAATGAAGTAGATATTCGATATTCAAAATTTTGCAAACTTTTGAACCATCAAAGATATGTACACAATGAAACATTTTAGGAGACAGTAATAGAGCAATGTCTAATATAAGGATCTAATATTTCTGAGAACTGAGATGAGTTTTACCAGGTGGATTCTCAGGAAAAGGAAAAAGAAAAAAAGAAGAAAGAAGCAATATCCAATTAAGAAAACTCATGAAAAACTTTATAGAGAAGATGAAAATTTAAAGAAAATTTTTTTATTATGTAAAAGGCTTGCAACACAGTCCGGAGCTAGTTAATTTGGTATACATTTAATAAAGAATAGTTATATTATGATTGTAAAAGGGCAGAGCAAGTTCTAGAATTATGGTGAGCCCAGTCGAGTTCCCAATTGAAGTTAGATTGCATCAAGATCCGCCTTGAGATCTTTTTAGTATGTTTACCTTGTTTCTGGACAGCTTGATGATAGATATCTAAGATGGTTTTCCTTAGTGTATTTTGGTTGCAAATGATGCGTATTTGATTTATTAGACAAGAAAGCAAGTAAACGATAAGCAAAAACTTTGTAGAAAGGCATTTGAGTCAAATAGTTGAAAATTAGTAGAATAAAGGCAGGGTATATGACATTGTAAGTTTAACATTGTTGAGAGGAGGATTGGGTCAAGATTGAACACCACTTAGTGCAAGAGTACATTAGGTTTTGATGCCTAAGATCAACTTTAGAACAAAATGGAGGGGTTGAGAAGGATTTTGGAAATAGGATTAGTGTAATGCTGGTGAAGTGAAGATAATCTAGTGGAGTATCATGTGACTATGGGGTGCTGCTTTATATAAAGGAACATTTTCATGAGATGACAGTGGACCTACGTTGTCTTATGAAGAAAATTGTCAGGCCAATAAGAAACCACTCAGCCAGGGTTTGGATCCAAGCTAGTGTTTTTGGAGGCGGCTTATATTGTGTAAATATAAGTTGGGTAATGGAGGTTGGTGTATTCCGAGCCAGGATTACAAGGCTTCAGGTTTATGGAAGTCTGTATTTTCTGTTCAAGATGATTTTGCTTCTTGGATTTGCTACAGGGTTCATAACGGTCATCGTGTTAAAT
This sequence comes from Litsea cubeba, assembly GCA_012931725.1. Lineage (NCBI taxonomy): Eukaryota > Viridiplantae > Streptophyta > Magnoliopsida > Laurales > Lauraceae > Litsea > Litsea cubeba. Next base: position 73,942,162 of record CM022948.1, read on the forward strand.
TTTGGCATGATGAGTGGTGTGGACAGATTGTATTGAAAAATCAATTTCCAAACTCATTTTTGGTGGATTGGAGGCAAGACGCTTTTGTTGCTGGAAATTTTTGTGATTCTGGTGGAGGTGTAGTTTGGAATTTTTCGTTTCAAAGAAACCTGAATGACATCGAAATTTCTGACTTTGCTGCTTTACTTGGCATTCTTGATAAGCTCTATGTGTGTCGGTAGAGATGATGAAAGGATTTGGAAACCTTAGTGGAAAATGTTAGTTTTCAGTCAAGACTTTTTATAATGTTGTGGGTGACAACTCAGGTAGAGGGAAAGGTTGGCAATCTTTTTGGGATCCCTGTGTTCTGCCAAGAGTTTTGGTTTTTTGTCGAGTGGCAAGAAAACATAAAATTCTGACTATAGAAACAAGTTGCAAAGAAGGAAGCATTTTTTAATAATGGGTGCCCTATGTGTTTAAAGGACGAGGAAATGGCGCATCATTTATTAATTCATTGCCGGTTTGCTTATAAAGTTTGGATGGCTGTTAAATTACTTTGAAATGAGCTGGGTGATGCCTAAGAATGTGGAGGTCTTTTTCTTCAATGGCGTTTACGAAGTAAGTTTGTTCGTGACAATTTTTTGTGGAAGTTAGCTGCTTATGCTATAGTGTGGAAACTGTGGTTGGAGAGGAACATACGAGTGTTTACAAACAAGAGCAAATTTGCTGAGGAAGTTGTTGAATCCATCGTTTGGACTGTGTCGGAATGGGTATGTAATGGTAAGGACTTTATTGGTATCTCTTTGGAAGATCTTAATCAGTCTTGGGCAGCTGTTTTAGAAGAAGGTCTGCGGTCTAGAATTGTGCAAAGACCAGTTTGGAACCATCCCCCTCTTGGTGTTTTTAAGTTGAATTTTGATGTTAGTTTTGTACAAAGTGTTTAACGAGGAGGTATTGGTGGTGTCATCAGAGATTGGAATGGAATAATTATTAGGAACTTTTCTGGGCCAGTGGATTGTTCTGATGCAAATGAAGCTGAGTTGTTTGCTCTTCTAATTGGGTGTCGTGAGCTGTTTAGAATTGGAGGTCGTAATCCTATCCTTGAAGGTGATTCTTTTTCTTCAATCCAATGGTGTTTTGGAAAAGCTAATCATCCTTGGAGACTAGCGGAATGGGTGGAGGAGGTGCAAGATATTTCAAGTCTCTTGGATGCTTCTTTCCCTCATATTTTAAGAGAGGCTAATGGGGATGGCCTGGCCAGGGAAGGAGTTTTTCGCACTTCTATTTCTTTTGATGTATAAGTTTTTTTAGGTGTTTTATCTTGTTCGCTGTATTTTTCGTTGGGTCTTGTTTTTTCTGTCTGTTTGGTGAAATAAAATTTTATCCTCTATCAAAAAAAAAAAGAAAAGAAAAGAAAAGAAAAAAATAGAAAAAGAAAAAAGAAACCACTCAAAAAGAAAAAAAAAAGAAAAACAAGAAGACGAAGTACATGTGACCAAGGTGTGGATGCCAAGATATATATGTGGAGCAACAAGGATAGAATTGATGAGTACATAAGAGGAAATCTGCAGTTGGCTCCAGTACAACTAAAGATGAAGGAATGTTGTTTGTCATGTGCCGGCAAGATAGAAACACACTGTAAGAACTCTGGTGCTACAAAAGCTAAAAGAGGAGAGAAGAAGAGGGAGGGAGTGGTAGCTAATAAAGGTCTTGGAAGTAGTAAGAAGCAACATTAGGTTGTGGGTTGATAGAGAACTTGGTGCTAAGAAGGGATGATTGGTGAAGTAGAACTCACAAAGCCAACCTTAAATGAGTAAGGCTTTCTTGTTGATGATGATGATCTATTGTGAAAAGCTAGCGACTGAAATCTCTTTGGTGGAAAGAGATTCTAAGTTTTGGTTTGATGCCTATAATTTGCCAAGAGTGTGCTGCAATTGGATCTTCCAACCAATGTTTTGGTCAACAGGATTATTCGGAGAGTCCAATATATTTGAGAAAGGAACTTTACTTGTCAGGAAAAATGCATCCCTTTGATGTTTGAAAACTGTAAAAGTTAGCTTTAACTGATGAAGTTAGAAATCATATTGACTCAAGTCTCAGATGTGTATTCAATGAAGACCATATTATTCTTTGAGTTGCTAGCTTAATAAGAGTCGAGAAACCCATATGATATCTTTCCCTGTTGCTTACCTCACAAGATTCATGAGTACTGCATCTAATTTATCTTTGTTGGGGGCTCTGGTCTTCAGATAAGCGTTTCATGTGAAGACAGGTACCTCCTGAGTTGGTGAACCCTATTCCTGATTCGTATTGTGTCAGTTCTTGATGTGAAGCACTGAACTCAAAGTTAATAAATTTGCAATGCCTGTAATACAAAAGGAATTGAATGCAATTAACATGTTCTACCTCTAGGCTCTTTTGAAATAGGAAGTAAAGGCATTGCAAATTGAATGATTCTGTGAAAAATAGCAATCATACATTATTTAAAGAATAATCATAGTAGTATCCTTTTCTAATGCTGGACTCGAGTGATATCTACCACTGGATCCACCTTTAGGCCATTATTTTAGGGAGGATATATTTCAGTGAAGAGCTTCCAAATGGAAGGCCGGTGGATCTTTCTACCAAAACTGGTTGGTGAACTGCTATTTTATTTTAATTTTTAGTTTTTTTTTTTCTGGGAACGCTTTCTTATTTTTCAAGAACAGCCAAGAACCAAGAAAGGTACCTTACCAAGATTTTTGAAGTGGACTTCCAAGAACCAAGAAGAGAGTTTTTGTAAGATTTGAACTATGCTATTTATACTCAGTGGAATCTGTGGGGAACCTACACTACAGGTCTACACTACATCCTTTTGTGTGCATTGGGTTATTAGATCTTTAAACGTGATATATGAGGCAAGAGCAATCATATGATCCTCGGTCTACACTGCATCCTTGTGTGTGCATTGGGTTATTAGATCTTTAAACGTGATAGATGAGGCAAGAGCAATCATATGATCCTCTTCGTAAAAGTCAAAGCTTTTACATGTCGGTCCCAATGGTCTTGTGGTCTAGACCAAATGACCCGATTGGAGAGCTTACCTTGTGTAAGCACCACCTAGAAAGTAACATAGGTTGAAATTGGATATTATTCATCAATACCTATCTTAAAAATAAAAGTGAATAAGTAGCATATGTTGTAATATTTTAGTTGTCTGGTTGTTGATTATGAATGGAAATTTAGAAGCCAGCCATTGTGGATAGTGTTTTACATATGGTGGGAAACCTTAGGTTTAGACCATATAATGGCTCACTAGCATGTATGTAACCACAGAGAAAACAGCAATTCAGACCAATGTTCCCACATGTTTTTTTTTTTCACTTATAATTCAATAGAGGTAGCGTTTATTGAAATGGAGAGAGAGAGAGAGAGAGGTGCAATTGATCCCAATGTTGGGACGGGGTCTGGCTCTTTTTATTGGTTCAGTCATGTTATTATTAACTAGAATCATTTCCTGGGTAAATATATTATTTCATTTTATTATTTCACTCTGGTTAATTGTAATTCTTAGCTTTTGTGAGGAGATGTGGCTTGTATTAATTTTAACAGTTTCAATGCATGAGGAGATCTGTGCCCTTGATAATGAATGGCAGGAAATAGAACAAAAAAAGGGATGACTCTGATGGGTCCCTTCCACATTTCTTCCCGTGTGGGCTCTTTTCTATTTTGCTTTACCAAGGACTCAAACTCACATATGCTCACACACACCCTAACACACACCAAGTCCCCAACTAGCTGAGCAACAGCCACGGACCCCTATACGGGCTCTTGTAGTCTTGTTTAATCACAGCGCTATGGGAAACCCAAAAGGAGAACTCTAGGCCTGGCAATGGCAGTAGGTGGTAGCTTAGCCAGCCAACAGTTCAGTCCCCAGGGAAATGATTCGTTAGCATCCTTATAGTGGGGCCAACTTTGCAAATACCCTACCAATCAGACATCTCAGCCATGACATAAACTGTAACAAAAATAGAAAAGGAAAAGAAAAGATAGATAGTACTGGTTGGTGGCCAACAGTCAGCAGAGAGAAGTGGGGACAATAGTTTAAATGGAAATTCTCTACTGTAAGTGTGCGTTCCCGCAGGAGAAAACTTAGCATAGTTTCATAGGATCACATGTGAATGTGATTTTTTGAATTATTGTGGTTGGCTGCTGATCAACCTTTCTTCTTCCTCCTTAGAAGAGGCTTGAATTCATGCACTCTCGTCCTATATATAGGCATTTATATCCTAACAAGTTATAAGGTGTTAATTCACATTTGAAGTGTTAGAAGTGATCTGCTGGTGGAATAACATAGTAGAGTCGATTGCACTGCAACACTACCCACCAAACTCCTGCCAAACATGTAGGATTAGGACATCCAACAATTCCCTACTTCCCAGGAAAGTTAAAAATAGAAAAAAAAATATATATACCGTTAAAACTAAAATGAACACAATAGGCTTCTAATTGTCTGGTGAATCTATATATCCAAATCAGCAACTCACTTTTCTGTTTGCAACAAATAAAGACTGTGTGCTGGGTCCACCTCCTAAAATGCCTATTCTTATTCTCTTTTCTTGATAAGAAAAAAAATGATATCTCTTGTTATCTGATGTTGCATGTCAATCCTTTTGGTCATATTATATTGATAATTAATAAGCTGAATTGCCAAAATTAATGGCCATTAGGTTAGGTAATGTCTGGACATGTTGGTTGCTAATTTGGTGGAGAAAAGTGGAGAGCTTTTGACAGAAAAATGATTTTATTTGATGAGGTAACCTAAAAACCAACCACTGGGTAGTAACTAGAATCATTTTATCATTTGCTTTCTGTAAGACCTGTCAAACGTGAAATTAATTTTGGATCTGCTTGTTAATTAGGTATTTTATTTGTTTTCAATAGGTGTTTTGCATTTTATTAGAAACAAAAAATATATTTATATTAGATACAAATATTTTAATTCAAGCGAATTAACTTGTTTATTGAAACAAATACATTATTTTTTTCTCATTTATTTTTCCAAAAGCAACTTTCTTATCAAATCTCTCCACTCAGAGAGAACCCATTGTTCACTTACCCCACTTCTAAACACCATCTTAGGGAAGATGAAATGACACTATGAGATGATTTAGAGAATATATTGGTGTTTAGGTAAATATCTAATGAATACATTGATCTTGCCCTAGGCAGAAGTAAATTGTTAGATATCTCTGTAAATTGCAGAAAAAAGACATGGGAGTAAGTCATTGCATATGAGATATGTGTGTGTGTTTTTATTTTCCTACTGTAAGTGCCTAAATAATAAGGACTTTGTAATGGAGATTATCTTGAGTCTGATGCTCTTTGTGGAAGATAATGGAGGATCTGGGAACCTGAAAAGGAATAAGAGGAGGACGTCAAAGGACCCCGGCTGTGGGCAGCATAAGGCTCTCCGATGCCTAAGTCAGTGAGTGGTCTGAGCAATAGGATAGAGATAAGGAAGAAGAGAGACAGAGTTACAGCTCTCTGGTTTGGATGTGCATACTTGTAATGGAGATCGCTCATCCTTTTAAGGAGGAGGAGGCCTACGTTACATGGAGAGGCATCATCATGACGTCCTGGCATGCCCAGGGATATCATCATATCAGCCCACAATGCATTAAATGAGGGTCCGATCAGCCCACAATGCATTAAATGCTGGTCTAATCGGACCTTACCACAGCTGACTTTTGGGCTTGGTTTCATCGGGCCTGGTTGGGGGCCACGCTGTCAGGGGTAAAAGGCGGCCAGGGTGGCTTTGTTAGTTCCAGCTAGACACTCCTGAAAGTACAGCCGTTACTGCCCATCTTGGCTAGGGGTCTGGCCCTGGTGCTGAACTGAGTAGGTGAAGTGGATGCGCCGTATTGAGGTTGGGGTGCCCGAGACCGGAGACGGTCCTGAGTTCGAGTGGCACATAAACGATGCTTGCCGAGGTCAGGGCGCGATTAATAGGCATAAGCGCCAGAGTTAGCATAACCTCAGTACTTCGGGAAACACCCCCACACACCTACAGCATGTTTGTTTTATGTAATTGAATTCCTACGAATTCTAAGACTTTGTATTTCTTAAAGTGGTTGAAAATGAATAAGTTAATATCTAAAAATGACCATCAAATAATCTCATCTTTAATAGAAATCAAATCAAGGAAAGATGTAAAATGAATAAAGGGCTATCACCCTAGAAATCCAAATCCTACCAAAGTTAACGTCGTATCTATCAATATCTTGTATTTTTCACACCTTACATCTTTAATAATCCTTACTCGATTATCCGGGTCGTGGTGGGTATTCTTGAAAATTGATTTTCTTTCCTTCTTTTTTCTAAGATAACCAATTACCCCAACCAACATCTCAGCTGATTGGCTCAGGTAGCTACTAAAAAGAAGAGAAAAAAAAAAAAATCTCAGCTGACATTTTTTCACAAGGTATCAATAAACACATTGCTAAAGCTCAAAACTTTTCTATTTTCTTTATCTGGGTATCTTGTTTCTTGTCCAAACATGATAAGGAATCAAGTCTTTTTCACATTCTGCTGCTTAGCTTTTCGTCTTGTTCCAATACAGGACAGAATCCGAACAACAGCTGATGGCGATTCGCAAGGTGGAAGTGGAACTCTTTTTAATTAATGGGAGCCCCTTTTATTTTAGTTGAATGGTTCTTGTTTTTACTGATTGATGTGCATGACATCTGAGCTGTTATGTTAGAGAGGTGGATAGTGACATTTTTCATCTAATAAGCTTTTAAGCTATGCAATGCATGTGGGGGAGAATATGGGCTTTCACTACACTCTACAGACCCTTCCACTACAAGCGGACTCTTACCAATAGGTATCATCTAGCAGGAGGGGGAGAGAGAGAGAAACGAGAAGGGTCCAAAATTCAATAATAGAGGTTAGCCAACTTGAGCTCCAGTGCGTGATTTTAGGATAAGCAGGTAGGGCCTGCTGCGATTCGTCGTCTAATGAGAATCAGATCCCATAAAATCCAAGTTTGGTAGCCATTTTAGGTAAGATGATTGCTAAAATGCCATCAAAATAACGTTTCTGTTTTTTTGGTTGTTGTCTCTGATAAATATTCACACGCTCACCCAAGAACCTCACCATCTACAGTCAAGAACTGAACTTGGATTATTACTCTGGAAGGTGAGAAATAACTGTGCTGGCATCACCCTAATAATTCAATACTCCACTCTCTGTTTTTTTAAGGCCTTGTTTTTAGTGGCGTTTCTAATTAGAATTTGTCATGTTGAGGATTTTTGACACTTCTATCAAAGCATCCATTGGTATTCTTAAATACAATATTTCATTCTTGGATTTTTGAATGGCAACCGACCTGAAAAGTGACTTTTAACCTTTAGAGTTTTCAAAAATTCCAACCCCCTTATCATTTCAAAATGTAGGATAGCCATGGGGATTTTGAGAATCCATATAAGGGACAAAATTCTTGCAAAAGAATAGGACCTAATTAGAGGCATTTTTGACATAAAATTATAGTGTTGGGGATTTCTAAATTGATATATTTCAAAATGCTATGTCTTATATCCAAATGATTGAATTCCAACCAACTTGAAAAGACACGAATAACCTGCAGACATATTTATTTGGAAAAATTGTGAGAATTATGAGAATTTCAAACGTCGCTTTAAATGTATAATTCTAAATGTTCAATCTCCTCTAGCATTTGAAAATTAAAAAATTCATAAAGCTAAAAGCATTCTTTCATGTGATTTGAAATTATGAATTCTTGCAGCAAGCGGAACATTCGGAATGGCCAGGGTGTAGCAAGTCCAATTTATTATTAAGATTTTCTTTAACCACACCGGCCCTAAAGTAGGGCACACCATAAAATGGTAAGTACCGTCTTTAGAGATGGACATCCCTGCACCACTTGAATCGGAATATGGGGTGTGGGCCCCATCGGCCAAAAGGTAACTCCCATCATTTTCCTCGCGAGACAACATGAGGTGAAGAGATAAATTACAGTCATCCCTCCTTCGTTGAAAGTACTCTCTCTTCTATTTACACGCTCGCGACTTTGAATGTTTTCAAATATTGGAAGCCACGTGGGATACTAAGAATCTTTTCATGCCACGTGGCATCTAGGAGATGCTTACGTGGTAGGAGGAGATGATCTTAGCCCCGTCCCTGGGTGGGGACAGGAATCTGTTAAGCTGGTGGTCCGCAGTCGCTAGGGGTCACGTGAAGCCCTCGTTCATGCATTTTGTCGTTTTCGAAATGGGAACTGTCCCTTTCTCATGAAGATACTACCGAAATGCCCTAAAAAAAAATCATCATCCGTTAATCGGATGCTGCCCAAAACTACCCTTGAGAAATAAGGTTAAGAAAGGAAAACTCACCTTAATCAGCTGATTAATTCTATTCCCTCTTATCACACTTGCCACAAAGCTGTATCATGGGTCCCACATAATTATAATCCGGACCGTTCAAATGAATATCATCTCCATCAAGCTTATATTCATGAATCTCAATTTGATAGGGGCGGGTCCCGCCGTCCGACTGAGCACATGATGAAAATGTGGTTAATTCCACATCAGCAACGATGACACGTCAACGCTTAGTCACATTTTCACTCACGTGTTCAATCTTACAATGGGGCCGTTTCTATCAATATGAAATTTAAGATATGTCGTTGGGTGGAATGAGATTCAGCTTGAATCATCTAAATTATTTTTGTGTGAACTCTACGATGGAGTTGCCGGCATATGTTGCATAGTTTCCCGTATAATAGGTGTGTGGGGATCGTACCCATCTCGTTTCACCTGCTGACCTCCTTTTAGGTCCTTTATGTGGCAATGATCCTAATATCACACTAATCTTGATCATTAATTTTATGATATATATATATATATATATAGAACCATTCAATCACATTTTCTTATGAAAATATATTGCGATATTTTGCCTCAGTTAATGGTAATTAACATGTGAAATTGTCATATGTTCATGTTCGCATGGGAGCTTTGATGTGAATTATGTACCTAAGTGTTCTCTATAGTTGATTGATGAGAGCCATTCAAACCCCATGCCTTCCCCTGTATGTGAACCCAGCGAAATTTCACTTTATTTAAAGTGGTTAAGCTTTTGGATCAATGTGTGTTAAAAAAGAAATTTGTATCAACATTAAATTTCATTTTCATATATTCATCAATCCAACAACTAATTTTATTTCGAATGAAGTGAAATTTGAGCTATTGTTGATTAATCGGAAATTGTGTAATATAAATGGCTTAGGTCAAGAGAAAGTAGGGCCCATATAGTAAATCCCTTGCAAGGGAGTACCATGTGCTACAATTAAAGCTCAAAATGATATGATTATGGTTACACTTGACTATCCTTTAGTCATCTCTCTTCTTCTTTACAATAGAGATTCGAACACACGCACTATAGACACTCTTGTTCATCATCGACTCACTTCGGTCCCTTACTAGCCGGGTTACAAAAAAGTATACTCCTTTTAGTTTGCTCTTATTTTACCTTTTAACACCATGAATTTCATGCATTGAGGTGTCCTTTATATGCTTTTGAAACTGCAAACTTATACATCTATAAATTTCTTGCTAAGTTAGGTCAGTGGCCTGGCACAAGTGGGACAATTACCTGCCCTCAACTTTTATCTATTAATCCATGGGAGATGCTACATTGCAGGAACTCTGGTAAGAATTAGAAGACTGGAAAACTCTCCAGTCAGAGGAACTCTGGTATGGCTGGAAACCTCCCTTATTGGACAAAACCAGAGTGGTAAGAATTAGAAGAGCACAAATAGGGAATGATTCGCCAAAGCAGTCTCACGTCCTCCACCATAGCTAGCAAGCAAAGAGGCAAAACTTATTCCACGGAAAATGGTTTTTCCACCTTTCGGTACTTTCCCCCACATCCGAGTGACCCTTGAAGGAATCTAGCCATACCGTCCATGTTCTCCTTCCACTCTAATCTTGAATAACATGAGGGTTTTTGCATATTCATATAAAAACTCACATGGGTTCTTTGAAGCAAAGGAAATCGGATGAGTAAAGGCATTGTATGCCAGTGCAATTGATTTGTGTAATGCTATAAAGAATCAACTAAATAAGCATCATATCTTGATTTCTCTTATTTTAAGATTTTCTTTCCTTCGCTTGCTATCTTAAAATATTCAAAAAGCTTTCCTTTGTAGACGTAGGAACTCAACTAAAATTAGTTGTCACTAACTTTCTATAACAGTTTTAGAGGATTTTCTCCTACTCTAAGGGCCCTACCTTTTATCAGTGTAACCCTTTTCACATTTTTATCCTATCATGATCTAGCATTATACTCTTTTTTTTATGTGCCACGAACGTTTATTCACCATCAAAATGAGTCTCTAAAACATCTATGGTCATTGACCATTAAACTTTTAAATTTATTAAATCAAGAGCTTGGATGATATGATGGGTAAACTTTTAAATTTATTAAATCAAGAACTTGGATAATCTGATGGGGCTGATTTTTTGCATGAACGCTATCTGCGATCTTCCATCAATCCTACCCCTTGATGATAAGAATGCATCTAGATGGGGCCTACCAGCTGGATCATATATGTACGATATATAGTGTGCTAATAGGAGAATACTTCCCAATCTTACATCTTCCATTAATGAAGAGCAGCACTAAAACAAGTACCACATGATGAAAGCCCCTAGTGTGATATTTGTAGGACCCACCTAATTTTGATAATTAATAAGGTCTATGCAATTGCAATATGGCTATAGGACCCCACATTAAATTTGTAAGAAGTATGGGGCCAATTTAATATTGGGAATCAAAGTTGCACATATATAAAATTGATTGAGGGTTTTTTTTTTTGCTATCGGAGGATTCCCAACCCTTTGGACTGGACTAATCCCTTCAGGCCCAAAGGGAATCCTGGTAAACTCTCCTGTAGCCCCAGTGTGCAGTTTCAAACCTACAACCTCCGGGTGCAAAACTCGTATAAAAATAATTGATGTCAAAACTTAATTATAGTGGGCCACTATGCTTTATAGTTGCTCATGAACTCTCCAATGGTTTTTACTAAAACTCATCATTTGTATTTAGAAAAGATTTTTTAACAAAAAATTATTTTATACATCATATCTTTGAATAATCCAATTCTTAGGAGAACATTTCCCCACATATATGATGTTGATTTGAGCAAACCCTAATATGATAAGGAAAAAAAAAAAAAGACACATTCCCTCTATTAATTAAAATGCCTCGAATCAACCTTTGTATTGCATGTGCAATTATTTTGTCAAATTTTCCTTCTCCCCCTAAATCCATTTCTCCATAGATTATGTGTCAATGGACAGTAATTCATTATTTGAATGATCACATATTTAACCTATTCTGTTTTATTGGATCCAACTTCAACCGGATAAGAACTTGTAATACAAGACAAAAACTTCTAAGTGAATTAGAATTTTAATAAGTGGGTCCAACTATAACACTCACTAACTTATCATGACTCTCAAAATCCAAACTAATTAGGACTCATCCAAAAAAAATAGTAAGAGAAGAAAGGTTTCCTGATGAAGGTCTAATTAGTTCTTTACTTATAAAAAAAGTCCTATACAAGATGCCACATTAGTTAATTATAATCAAGGATACTATCGTAACTTCAGACCATACTCCTACATTTATCCCCTGCTTCCCTCTTCTCAAGACGACCAAAACCGAAACGAGAAGAAGAACTTAAGCTCTCTCTCTCTCTCTCTTTTCTTCCAACGTTTCAGGAAGAGGAAGAAGAAGAAGAAGGAAAAAGCCCCAAGTTTCATAAGTCTTTCGTTTCAAACCACTTCGATCCACGATTTCCAATTCGATCTAGGGTTCCGTCTTCCTTTTTGATCCAATGAGTTTTTGAAACCATCCAAACAGTAATCTGCGAAATCTCGATTTTCAGAGGTGAAAGATCTTTCAAGATTGGATTTTTATAGTTTTTCTGAGAGGTTCGTGCAAATCTAGGGTGTTTTTGGTGTGTTTGGTGTGAATCTGTGGTGTATTGAAGGGGATGGGGAAGGTGGCGGTGGGAGCGGCAGTGGTGTGCGCAGCGACGGCGGTTGCCGTGGCGGCGCTCGTCGTACGGCACCGGATGCGGAGCTCTGGGAGGTGGGCCCGGGCGATGGGGATCCTGAGGGAATTCGAGGAGAAGTGTTCGGCTCCCATAGGGAAGCTGCGACAGGTGGCGGATGCGATGACGGTGGAGATGCACGCCGGACTCGCATCCGAGGGCGGGAGCAAGCTCAAGATGATAATCACATTCGTTGATACTCTTCCCACCGGGTATGAACGGCCTAGATCCTCTCTCTCTCTCTCTATATATATATATATATATATCTTATTTTTAGTATTTTTGTTCTTGTAACTGATAATTCGATATCTGTTTTAGTTTGATTATATGTCATTTATAGTAATATTTTTTTTATTAGTGGATTTGTGATCTTTTGTTTATATGCATTGTTTCTTATATTGGGAGAGATCTTGATCATGCATGTAGCCTTCTAATTATTGTAGATTTGCAAAAAAAAAAAAAAAAACACAAAAAAGTATTAAAAAACCCTTTTAAATTTTTTTTTTTTAGAATTAGATCGATCTTTTTTGGGGGAAGTTGTATTTACAGATTTAGAACTAATATTTGAATTCGATGGCTCTTTTTTCTCAGAAGAATCGAAACCGTGGGCATTTGCAATGTGAACTGGATGACTTTTTTTTAATGTTGATTACGTCTTTTGTGGCTTGTTAAGAAATTTCTTTCTTTATTGCTTTCTTTGGTGGATTTGGATCCAAAAAAATGGAGATTTTGCATGTGCGATTTGTTGGTAATTTACTAATTGAGATTTAGTGGTATGATGAGGTTGCGGGTTAGAGTCATGTTTAGTTTGATGGTCAATTTCCTAATTGAGATTTTCATTGTTGAATTTGGTGGTCAATTTAAGGTTGAATTTGGTGGTCAATTTTACTTGCCTGTTATGCCTTCAGTTTAGTGGTTTGTATTGTAAAAAGGATGCATTTTTTTTTTTTTTAACAAGTCTTGTCCCATATTCTGATCTCTGCAAATTAAAAGAATCACATCCGTTTATTATTCTTCTATGACCTTTTCTTTATAGATACTTGTATTTTTTTTAATTCCTCTTTGGTGGATTTTGGATCCAGAAATTGAGAGCATGTAGAATTTGATGGTTAATTTACTAAATTGGCTGAACTTCTGTTTTGATTTTCTCTAGTCTTTTTGTTTAACTGTTTTGTGTGCTTTGGTTTCTTAGTTGGTTTGATTTGCCTTCAGTTTTAGGGGTTTGCGTCCTTCTCTTTTCCTCTCTTGATATGGCATGATTCTCCCTTTCTCTGCGTTTCTTTATTGGATATGTTTCTAGTGACTAGTGAGGCATGAGGTTCATCTCTAGAGCATGACCAGAGTGATTGGGCTCTAAGTCTGTGAAAGTGGGGATCACTATTACTAGTCCGAAACAATCGGTATGATGTGACCTTATGTAGATGTCCAAATTACTAGTAACAAGGAAACCTCCTAGACTAGAAGCTAATATTTAGCATATTTATTTATTTATTTTTTTTCTCTGGCCCATTGGCGGCCACCAATTGGAGGGTTATGATTCTCCACCTTTATTAATGGTGATGGTTGACCAATTTCATTAAATGAAAGAGTCAAAGAGTAAAGGCACACTATATAATATGGAGATAGTATATGGCAAGTCATCATCTAATAAAAGCCTTTTAAAACAAAAATTGGTAGCAGGTAACGTGACTTGAACCCACAACCTTAGGGTTGCAATAGTGAGCACCTTCCGCCGCATCACGAGTTCATGTCTCATCATGATAAAGGCCTTATCCCATCACTTTGTGTGTGGTCTACATGTGCACATCTCGTAATTTCAGATCCTATAGCATGCATACTTTAGAAAGAACAAGATATATTGTTTCCTCCCTAATCGATTTACATTAAGCATTAGTTATGTTACCTTCAGACTTGTCAAATCTCTATCATGAGATCAACAACTCCATTGTTGTCATAGCCTTTCTCATCTATTTAGGGTCTCTTTGTGAGTTCTTTACCACTTGATCCTATTTAAAGCCACTCCTTTTCTTTCTCCATAGTCTTATGTCTCTTTCTTTAATATTTTGCTTGAGGTCTTTATTGGTCTCTCCCTTCTCTTGTTTCCTTTAAGTTACCACCTTCCTTTAAGCATGACTGTTGCATGTTGTGTACTATTTTTCCAGCCTTTTTTGTACATGGCCAAACTACCTTAAACAAACTACCTAAATTAAGCTGGTAATTTTGCATCTGTATTAATTATTGGCTGGAGAGGAATGGGGAAACACAATTTGGAATTGTAATAAGTCCACGAGGAACTGAAAAGTTCCTTTTTTTTTTTTTTTTACGCTCATCAAACAACTTTAAGTCTTTTATTTTATTTTATTGGGAACTACTATAAGTCTATTGTTAACATGTTTCCTCGTTCTGTATTTCTTTTATTTAGGGATGAGAAAGGACTATTTTATGCACTGGATCTTGGCGGCACAAACTTCCGCGTGTTGCGTGTACAGCTGTGTGGAAAGGAAGGACGTGTTGGTAAACAAGAGTTTACAGAGGTGTCCATTCCTCAACGTTTGATGACTGGAACTTCAGATGTAAGCTGAAAGAGCCTGCTAGCCTCTTTCCAAGTTACTAGCAAGTGTCAAACCTGATTAAGGAAGCAAATATCTAATTGTTTAAATTTCATTATGATTACAGGAATTATTTGATTACATTGCTACAGAACTAGCGAAATTTGTCGGAGCAGAGGGTGGAGATTTTCATGTTTCTGTTGGTAGACAAAGGGAACTTGGTTTTACCTTTTCTTTCCCTGTGAAACAAACTTCCATTTCTTCAGGAACTGTAATAAAGTGGACAAAAGGCTTCTCCATTGATGATGCAGTTAAGTCCGACTACTCATATATCCCATTCTGATATCCTATTAATATTTATCCATTCTTAAAATGAGTACTAATATCTGGCATTTTGCATGAAACTCGTTAGATTGCATTTCCTTTTATTTTACCAGTCTAAGTGCAGAGCAACTCTTGAAAGGGAAAGCACCATCTTCATGGAATCATACTTCACATAAAAGAAAAGCACTTAATGTGGATTTGTTTGTTACTAGAAGGATTTTTTTTTTCCGAGTGTGAAAATTTTCATTAATGAACTAAAGAGATATGAAAGGAGAAACAGTGAACGGCAAGAAAACACAAGAATACAACCCAAAACCAGCTTAAAGATTCTTTAGTTCGTTTCTTCCACTTTCACTTAAAGTTTTTCTTCCTTTTCTTCTTTCTTCCTCATAAATTAGGGTTTTTCTTCAACTTTAAACCTTCAACTTGGTATAAGTAGTCTGCTGTCTCGGTTACATAGGCAGGTAACCACAGAACTGGGCAGATCCTGCACGATCAGTAACTGCAGGCATTTCATTAGTTGCTCAAATTGATGTGTAATAACTAAAATTTCATATAGCTATGCCTATGAGTAAAATTGAAGAAATTTAGTTCTGCCATTGTTCAGCTAACAAGTTTGCAGACATCTTATCCAAGCTTGATTTTCCAGTCATCACTTTGTTCAGAGATTGCCCGCCTCCATCTTCACATGAACTCTACTTGGAAGATTTGAGATAGGCGAAAAATTACAGGCTGAGATTTTTTGGGAATAGGAGTCACTGTCATGGATCTGAATCTGGGCAGTCCCCTTATCTATCTTTGCATCAGTTTCGTCAATTAAATATATCCAGGGATCCAGCGTCTGGGAGCAAGTCCAAGGAGCTAGATGTTTAAGACTCCTAGTCCTGGATGTTTGTTTTGGGCTTAGTCTTTGGTTGTGGTAGTGTATTGTTTTGGTTTGTTGTTTTCTGTGTTCTCTGGTTATGAACCTCTTCCTTTTTACAAAAAAAAGAAAAAAAAGAATAAATATTAAAATTTGGAGTTTTCTTAGCCTTTTCTGTGTACTGCAGCTGGCAGAGATGATTACAATATCTTGGATATTATTTTGGAATTTTTAACAGTCCTTCTTCTTAGTAAGAGAATACTGACTGCTACAATATTTTCAGTTCATATGAATTCCTGTATAAATGAGATGTTGCCCAACTGGCATGCCTTCCGTGATTAGAGTTGCAAATTGATTCTGCTGTATTGGGCATTGGATCTTGCCTGGAGTGTGCTTGTAAAGCAGTAGAACCTAGACATTTCCACCTGTTAGAGGAGTTTGTAACCTGAGTAGAAATGTCTATCTATCAAATAAAGCTGCAACATGATGGGAAATGTTATGTGTCCAGGTGCAGCTTAAAGCAACATTCAAGAGAAGGTTTTTTTTTTTTTTTTTGTGAAGTACCTCCATTTAAATCTATAATAGTGAAGGTCTCTTTTAACCTACACACACCAAAAAACCAAAAAAAAAAAAAAAGGGAAACTATCTCCAGGAAAAGGTCTATCATAAGGAAACATGTTTATATGGTTGCGCTGTATGGTAAATTCTCAATCATTTTATGTTTCTAAATTGACCTTTTTTCCCTTCTTTTTATCTTCTATTTTAAAAAATTTCTTATTATTATTTTCTTTTGAAGTTAGGTTGGGGAAGACGTAGTGGCTGAGTTGACGAAAGCTTTGGAAAGAAAAGGTCTTGATATGCGCGTGGCAGCACTTGTAAGTTTGCTTTAGAAGTTTTCTTGGCTTTAGTCCTATAGGAATTTAACTTAGTTTTAAGAGGAGATGACTAATACGGTAATACCTAATGTTAGCATTTCTTATTCCTTATTCAGGATATGTTCTCACTTTTGAACTTTGATTCTTAAGTTCTGTTCAAGTATAACATCTGTATAACATCTTCAATTTAGATTAATACTTTTTGACCACTTTCCTTAAATATGCAGGTCAATAATACTGTTGGAACAAAATAAAAAATTAATATTTTTTTTATCACTTTCCTTGTATATGCAGGTCAATGATACTATTGGAACACTGGCGGGAGGAAGATATTACGACAATGATGTAACTATTGCTGTTATTTTGGGCACGGGAACAAATGCTGCATATATAGAGCGTGCTCATGCAATCCCCAAGTGGCATGGTCTTCTACCGAAATCAGGAGAGATGGTTAGTAGTGTTATAGTGGCTATTATGAATTTCATTAATTTTTGTTTACTTATCAATTCAGAACATTGAATTTCATTTATTTTTATAGTCTAAAGTCCTTGATTATTTTGGATTCTTTTACTTTGTGTTTAGTTGACTAAGTCATACTCGTGTAAAAACCTATAAATTTGGTTTTGTACTCTATTGCTCTAGAGACCCTTTAGTCGAATTGTTTGTGTTATCTTTTTATCCGAGAACCCAGTTTTATTAGGAAACTGTTCCCTACGCACACTAATTGGCTTGCATCTGGGCGGGCTCCATGAGCTGGGTCACATATGAATATATGATCGTATGTGGTCTGCTCATGGGGGAGGATCCAGGTGGGCCCCAAGCTTGGTCTTGCACTTAAGTTTGTCCGAGTTTCACCTAAGTCCATTCAATCTCGTAGGTGTGACTTCTAGGCTTATCTAAATGCAGGCCTGCATGGATGAATGAGGAGTGGAGTAAAGTGAAATAGATTTTACATGAGGAGTGAAGTTGGTTGAAGTTAAAGTAGATCACTTCACTTCATTCTGTTTGAATGCTTGGTGTGAAGTTAAGGTGGTGTGAAGTTAAGGTTTGGAGTATAATAGTGGCTGACAACAATACTTCATCTGTCGGGCCATACTCATCCAAACAGGGTAGAAATTTTAAACTGTTAGGGGCCTTAGGGCCCATTTAACTTCACTTTACTCTATTGTATTCCCATCCAAACAGGCCCAGGCCTCAATTGCATTGGTGCATGTTATATTAATAAAAAAAAAAGGCAGGTCATAAGAAAATGAAGATATTAAAACTAGAAGGCATTTGATGGTATGCTTGGCATGTTATAGGTTATCAACATGGAGTGGGGAAACTTCCGCTCATCTCATCTTCCAATAACAGACTATGATCAAGCGTTAGATGTTGAGAGCTTGAACCCTGGTGAACAGGTAATTTCTCTGTTGGGATTTCTTGTCATGTATTTTTTTGCTCTGTATAATTGCATAGATTATACTCATCGATTAACTATTGAATCTCGACAGATTTTCGAGAAGATGATTTCGGGAATGTATTTGGGAGATATTGTACGCAGGGTGCTACATCGGATGGCTGAAGAAGCTGCCTTTTTTGGTGATATAGTTCCTCCCAATCTTAAAGTTCCATTCATATTAAGGTATACTGTTATTTCTATGGCTTGTTTTGGATGAACCTGCTTATCTATCGTTTTGTTTTTTTGCATGATAACTATCCTTTTCATAGGTCATAGTTGATCATATCATACTGCTTCATCACATGAAACCTTTTTGAAAAGATTATATGGTAAGAGGGAACTTTTTCAACTGCATAAAATATTAAAATAATGGGTATAAAGGCCTCTCTCTCTCTCTCTCTCTCTCTCTCTCTCTCTCTCTCTCTCTCTCTCTCTCTCTCTCTCTCTCTCTCTCTCTCTCTCTCTCAATAAGAATAATAAGAATATACTTGATTGATTGCACCAATCCTCTTATTGGTGCACTGGAAAGGATATTGTGCGAGTGCACAACTCTTTTGATTTGATCAGTACTTAATAGTATTCTTTGGTGTAATCTTGTCCATATGGATCGATCTGATGCCAATATAGGTTATGGAATTTATTGAGTACTGTAACCAGTCATCCTTCTGTTGGGTGATATTCTGGTCAAAGTTTTTGGTGAACAAACATTTTATTAAAACCAAATTGAGGGAAAAAATTCCAAAGAACCAAATCAAATGACAGCCCACAGGAACCTGCAAAAAGAAAAAAAAAAAGAAAAAAGAAAAGAAAAGCACAAAACAACTAGAGCAGACCCATAAGTAGGCAAAGAAGTGTGCAGGTACAGAATCAAAGAGCCCACAGACAAGCACGAGAGTATGCATTCTCAAAAAGCAACCACCTCAGGATGCCTAGCAAGAATGAAGAGCTATCACTAGGCAAAAGCTGAAGTTCAGGCTTGGTGAAAACGCGCCGAGTATTTTTAATCACAAACATTTAAACCTACTTTGGTGTCCATAATTAAGTTGGAGAGCACACATGTTACTGTCAAGTCTATTTCAAAAGTTCGCATCTGTCTCCACCGCTTTGAAAACCACCTCATACATTGGTGGGCTGCAGTTGTTGATGTACTGGATCTTTGTATCATGGTTTGGCATTTACTTATAAGTTGCTGTTTGGAAAGTTCAAATCTATCTTCAAATGCATGTTAGTCATTGGTTGTGTTTACATTTTAAGTAATTGGTTAATCTCTTTAACTTCTCTAGATTATAATGATTAGGGATTTCAGTTTCATTTCTTTTTTGATTATTGACTGTTATGATACGACATTTTGGATTTTGTTAGTCTTGTAATTGACTATATAGACTCTGGCCAACATGAATACATATCAATTCTAAGTATGTTGTTTTAACATGGCATTTTTGTTGCATGCCTTTACTTGAAGCTTTTTGTTCCCAAAGTCCAGCAGCTGAAATTTGTATTTGCTAAAGTTTCATGTCTACCCCTCGTGTTTATGATTCTGCAATCGATGAACCTTTCTGTTTGTTTAGATTGTTAGAAAGGAATTGAAGTTTGTGATGCAATAACTAAGTTGTGTGTTGGAATGATTATGTAGGACTCCTGATGTGTCTGCCATGCATCATGACACCTCCCCTGATCTTCGAGTGGTTGGGAGCAAGTTGAAGGATATTTTGGGGGTATGATTTTCTTGCTGAACCTTGCTTAAATTTCCAACCTCTACAAAATAAATGCTTTGGCTAACTTGATGGGTCCCCATGCATATGGCCAGCTAAATATGACTCAAAACCGTTACGTATCTTTTGGATATGCAACCATTAGAAGTTATTCATATTCTATGACCCAAAACCATTACATATCACTGGGATATGCAATCATCACCATTCACAGGTCCTTCATATTCAAGTTGGATGACGTAATGGATGTGGAAGGGTGATAATCTGAAAGAAATGCCATTTGTTAATGGAGATTTGGAACTCATGGAGAATTTTGAGCAACCATCATGTTTTTCCCCGAAGTATGTATACTGATGGGTGTCAGCATGCACTTGAAGCTCCTCATCAGATGGGTTTTGGGCCGTAAAGTTTGAAAAGTCATCAACCTGCTCAACATGCTTTTGCTTTTCTTTCCATTTGGTTTTTCCTTTTTTTTTCCAAATTGCCAATGTGACTTGAATGCACAACCCCATGGTTGTGATAATGATCACCTTCCAACTCTACAAACCGGGTCTTATCCATATACCAAATGCTTAATGAAAGTGGCGGCTATCTGGTTTGCCATAATATCTGATGCATTTTAAATTGGTTAATTTATTGAGAGTTCCAAACACACATAGAGCGTTATTTAATATGATGGTTCTTAGCTTCTCTTATGTTTCCTAATCTCAGATTTCCAACACCTCCCTGAAAATACGCAAAGTGGTTGTAAAGCTCTGTGACATTGTCGCTACTCGTGGGGCCCGTCTAGCAGCTGCTGGAATCTTGGGAATCATGAAGAAACAGGGAAGAGACACCATAAGAGATGGTGAGAAGCAGAGGACAGTGATAGCCATGGACGGAGGGCTATTTGAGCACTACACCAAATTCAGCCAGTGTTTGGAGATCACCCTCAAAGAGTTGCTTGGAGAAGAGGTTGCGGGCACCATTGTAATTGAGCATGCTAATGATGGTTCAGGCATCGGAGCTGCCCTCCTCGCTGCATCTCACTCTCAGTATCTTGAGTATGAATCTTGAGTAGGGTTGGCATTTAGCCCAAACTACTCTGTCAACATAAGAGTAAAAGAAGCGGGGAAAAAGAAAATTAAAAAAAAAGGAGAAAACTGCTGTTTCAATGCCGTTCTAGTTTTGAGATCGGTGTTGTTGAATTCTTAAGTTATTTCAATCCAACACACAATCCCAATTGAGCATTGGGTGTAGAAATTGCAGGACCTGGAAGTGGACATGATCTTCCCACTCAGGCTTGCCATTCTTTTTCTCTTTACTTAATCTGCTAGGTTTTGGTGTTTCATTTTAGGCAGGGTTCCTAACATTTTGGGTATATTCTGAATCGCCCTAACTTGAGAATAAAATGAGGAAAGCTTTCAAGGATCTGCATATTTAGGTGGATTGTTTTCTTTATAGCAATAAAAGCAGGATTATCGGAAACGCTATCATGGGCTTAGCTGTGTTTCTTGTTGTCTTCTGATTCATGTTCTTATGCAAGGACTTTAGCTTCTTTTTGGAGAGTTAATGCTGGAGAAAATGCTTCTGACGAAATGTTGAGATCCTATTCTTTTATTAGTGAAGTAATCCAGCAATTGTGTCTTGCTCTTAATTCTTTTATCAATTAAAGGGCCTTACAGGTGAGAGCTGTATACTCTGTTTTTATAATGCTGGCTTATGGACTAAAAAAACATAAGTGAATTAATTGCAACAAACTGGAATAGAACTGTTTTTTTTTTTTTAATTATTATTATTATTTTTTTAACTGTGACCGAAACTTAATTAATAAAAAGAAGATTACAAAAAAGGAAAAAAAAAGATATAATAAGAATATAAAAGAAAGAGAAATAAGTAAAAGAGAAAAGAGCAACCAGTTAGGTACATGAGCATTGTACCCCAACAGAAGCAAACTTATCCTCCCAAAGGAGACATCCTCTCAACCCTTGCTTTAGTTAAATCATGGCGGGGATCATCCTCTCAACCCTTGCTTTAGTTAAATCATGGCGGGGAGTAGTTGGCTGATCTAAGCTCAACGGAAGTGAGCATTGAGAAAGATAAAGCTCCTATTTCATTAAAGAGGGATTGGAATTTCTATAGATTTCTATTTCAGTTAGTCACTCACGCGATTGCATTAGAGGACTCTACTCTCCACAATAAAAACACCATGGAAGATTCTACCTCTGGTTTATTATAATTGTTTATTATAATTACTAACTCTTGCATGCTTGGAGAATATAAATAAAATCTCTCCCTTACTATTTAAAAAGGACCCCACCAATTTCTGGTGGCCCCATCGATGTTGAACTTAAGAGTTAAAGAACACCAAGAGGGGGTGGAGACCAATGACTAGACTTCATCACCAATGACTAGACTTCATCACCGGGCACACCGCATATAAACTATCCAATTGACTAATGGCAGCCATTGAGAATAAAACTCGAAAACTTCTTTCAAACCAAAGTCGAATTTGCAATCATCAAATACATCAAACTATTAAAGCCAACTAGAAGGAAATTGTCCAAGGAATTGGATGGAGGGTGTCCAGTAAACCTGTATGAATGTTGCACTAAACTACTGCCCTCGTCCTCAAGGGAGGATATCCTACGTTGGCAAAGAGGGACTAGAAGCGTGGAGAAATGGGCCCACATCATACTCGCTGTCTGCTAAATTAGTAGCAGAATTCTGTGGTGTGCCACACCGCTGCAAGATGTGCAGCACTTGTTTCATGGAAGGCCTATGAGAAGGTACTGTAACAGTGCAGTTGAGCCCCAGGTTGAATACCAGAGTCATCTCATTCAAGTAAGAAGGATCTTCTCTAAGCTCCTCATCAAATGTTTCCACCAAGTCCTTCCCCTCCAACAAATGATGCCAAGCCCATTCCACCAGGCCGTTGCACCCATCGCACGTGGTGCACGCTTTCTTTCCTGTCGCCAGCTCTAGAAGCACCACTCCAAAGCTATACACATCGCACTTTTCGTTCGCTCGTGCCCAGACAGCATATTCTGGAGCCATGTACCCGAAAGTGCCGGCTATGGCAGACATGGACTCGGGCTCTCCCTGTCTGTGCCTGATCAGCATGCGGGCAAGCCCAAAATCAGCAATCCGGGCCTT
The DNA here is from genome assembly GCA_012931725.1 of Litsea cubeba. Lineage (NCBI taxonomy): Eukaryota > Viridiplantae > Streptophyta > Magnoliopsida > Laurales > Lauraceae > Litsea > Litsea cubeba. The sequence goes on from CM022948.1 coordinate 73,965,160, forward strand.
GAATTCTGAGTCGAGAAGGATGTTGCTGGACTTCACATCTCGGTGGATGATGGGAGGGGAGCAGGAGTGGTGCATGTAGCAGAGCCCCTGGGCTGCATCCACTGCGATCCGTAACCGAATCGGCCAATCCAACGGTCCTGACTCGGTTGTTGTACCGTTTCTCTTCCGATACAGCCAGTTGTCCAGGCTACCGTTCTCCATGTACTCGTACACGAGAAGCTTTGAATCTTGGATTGAAATACAGCAGAGCAACTTGACAATGTTGGCGTGTCGGATCCGGCCCAGTATTTCAATCTCCGCTTGAAATTCCTTCTCCAACTTGGCGTCCGACTTGTTGCTGTTACAAATCTTTTTCACGGCCACCACCAAGTCGTCTGTTTGGTTCCCCACGGAGATCCGATAAACTTTCCCGCATCCTCCACTCCCAATAAGAATGCTTTCGACTAGCCCGTTTAAGATATCGCCCTCCGTGAAATCCAGCCGTTGGAACGAGATAAACTTCCACTTGGCGATGATATCTTCTTCTTCTTGTCTCTGCTTTCGCTTCCTATTCCTGTGATCTCGTGTAACGAAGAACCACGCGAGGAAAGCGAGAATGAGGAGGATTAAGAAGCCCGAGATGGCTAAGAGAACTCGGGGCGATATTTTGGAGGAGTCGCAGGAGCGGATGTTGAAGTTGGTGGAACGATTATGGTTGGACTTGGATGCACACAATCCCGAATTGTTGAGGAAGCTCGTCTCGAACTCAGGCTTGTCTAACTCGTCCGGTATCTTTCCGATGAGTCGGTTGGAAGAGAGGTCAAGTTTGTGCAAGTGGCGGTATCTGAGTATCGGCGGGATCTCGCCAGAGAGCTGGTTTCCAGATAGGTCAAGAGAGTCAAGCTCGTGAATATACAAGATCTCCGGAGGAATCCTGCCAGTGAGCTGATTTTTACTGAGATTGAGAGTGTCGAGATTTTCCCACGAGATGATATTGGACGGTATCTCTCCGGAGATTCTATTTTCTTGTAACTCAAGCCTATGTATCAAAGGGAGTGCAGTCAGACCTGTAGGAATTTCCCCAGAAAGTCGGTTACTGTACAGTGACAGAAACGTCAGATTCACTAGCTTGCCAAAATCTTCTGGAATCGTTCCTGTTAGTTGATTCATGGAGAGATCTATGTCTTCCAGGCCAAGACAATCAATCGGTCTCGGTATTTCACCAGAGAAGTTGTTGTTGTAGAGATTAACTACTCTCAAATTCTTCAATCTGAACAGATCTCTTGGAATTTCGCCTCTCAGTTTGTTCCCTGAGAGATCGAGCGTCTCGAGATCTGTGAGGTTGATGAGAAACCCCGGGATATCGCCGATCAGATTTGAGTAAAAAATCGAAAGGCACTTGAGCTTCTTCAACCGGCCGAATTCAGGTGGGATTCTCCATTGCGGCATCATCAAAAGGTTACCGAGATACAGGATTTCGAGATTCTCCAGATCGCCGATCTCTGAAGGGACAGATCCGTTGAAGAGGTTCTCAAAGAGATCGAGCCTGGTAAGATTGGACATATGACCTATCGCCGGCGGGATGTCTCCGGTGAAGTTATTGCCGGAGATGGAGAAAGAGCGGAGAGAGGAGAGGCGGTCGATGTCGGGAGGCAGGCGACCGACGAAGTTATTAGACGAGATGTCGAGGTCCTGGAGATTGGTGCAGTTGGAGAGATAGATCGGGAAAGGGCCGGGGATGTTGTTCCAGTTGAGGCCGATTTTGGTGAGATTTGTGAGGTCGCATATGGAGGACGGGATTGGGAAGGAGAGACCCATGGCTGAAAGATCGATTTCAGTGATTGTGCCATCGGTGGTGCATTTGATTCCAGGCCAGGAGCAGTGGTCTCCATTTGACTCCCTCGTCCAGCTGGAGAGGGAAGGTGGGTTTCTCCATTCTGTTTTGAGTTTTAGGAGGATTCGCTGCTCTTTTTGCCGTGGAGTTTGAGGTTGGGATTTTGACTGAATGGGAAATGAGTGGAGGAAGAGTAGAAGAAGAATAATGGGCGAAACAGAAACGAAGTGTGTTTTTGCCGTCGCCATTCTCTACTTCCTTGGTTTGTTTTTCCCTGATCCCGGTTAAGAGAAAGCGAAAGGACACGTGGGCCTGAGTGAGGTGTTTCTCTTGCCCTTTTAATTCTCAGTTGCGGTGTGAAGGAAGGTGTCCTTGGTCAAAGGTCAAAGGTCAAACCGTAAAAGGGAATCCTCAACTTTGACTCAAACTCGGAAGTCGAAATTATGATTAGAATACTCTTTTTTTGTTTTGTTTTTAGAAAGGTAAGAATCCCTTCTTTTTTTTTTTTTCGATTCACTCTTCTTTTCCCAATTTTTATTTGACTGACCCCACAAATTTTTCCAGGAATCGAAGTTCTGAGTTCGGATCGTCGAATCTGATACTGATCGATCAGAGTCTCGAGATTCTACTCCTTCGAAGCCTCCGCATCGGCCTTTCTCGCGATCGGATTAGGTTAGTTTCATGAAATGCCTTTTTTTCTCGGTGGAAATCCAGTTTTTGTATGATTTTTTAGCCTTTTTGGTGTTCTTTTGTATGTAGAATCTTTTTGGTGTTTTTTTTGTTATATAGGTGGTTCATGGTTGATGATTTTTTTTTTCTCTTTTTAGAATGGTTAAAAGCAACAATTGAAAAATATAATAGCACTCCACTAAAAGTGGATTCAAGTTCCTACCATAAAACCCTTCTATTACACTATTTATGATGGTTCAATATCACAGATGCACCATGTCTGATAGTCCACATAGCACCTTTTTTTTTTTTTCGCTTACCTTAGGGCGTGTTTGATAATTAATTAAGAGGATTTTACCCGAGAAATCCTTTAAGATTTGTCAATAGCCAAAAGCACCATGAACATCTTATAATGACCACAGTAGTCTTAGAAGCCTTATTCGATTTTTCTTTTCTTTTCTTCTCTGAGTAGGGATATCCATGCTCCTCCCGAAAACCCTTTTGCCTTTTACCATGTTCGGCTTCTTCTCTCCCTCCGTCTTTCTTCCTTTCTCTCCCTTATTCCCTATGGGTCGGCACCGGCAGCATGCAGTTCTTCCTCTCCTCTTTTCCTTCCTTTAATCTACTGGAACGATCTTTTCTACTCTTGTAAGTGATTGGGACGTCAGTCCTAGCTTTTCTCTCTCAAATTGCTACGAAAGATCGAAATCTGAGTGTTTTCGAGCTCATTAGGAAATGGGGTTTTGATATAGCAGCTGGGTTTTCTAGAACATGTGCTTTTTTCCATGTTCAGAATCTTATATTTTCGGAAGATGGGTTTTAAGGATTGAATCTAGAGTTCCCAGCTGAAATTTAGGGTTTTCCTGATTACAAAGTAGAAGGGTTTTCTGGGATCTGCAAGGATTAAAAAGCTATTGTGCTTGGATTCATCATTTTGATGGGAGATTTGGGTCTTTTTCATCTGGGTTCGGATTAGAACATCTTCAGTTGCAGAGATCAGATTCTAGAACGTCAGAGGAAGAAGAAGACAGTGCACGCCCAAATTAGTGATGTGAACAGGGATATCCCTGCTTTTGTTAGTGTTGTGAGCAGGGATATCCCCGCCCACCAGAGTACTGTGGGTGCTGTCTCTCAAGGACTGGTTTCAGTTGGGACGGGGATATCCCCGCCCAAATTAGTGTTGTGAACAGGGATATCCCTGCCTCTGTTAGTGCTGTGAGCGGGGATATCCCCGCCCACCAGAGTACTGTCTCTCAAGGTGGTTTTAATTGGGACGGGGATATCCTTGCCCATATCATTGCTGTGAACAGTTACACCCTTAGTTTTGGTGATGTACGCACCAAGCGAAGGTGGGTATTAGTGGCCATGTATGTTTGAGCGGCTGGTGCTCCGAATCCAAGTGTGAGCTCACGTCCATCGCCCAATTCTGATCAACATTGATAAAATGGCCAAATGTGGGACCCATTTGGAAAATTCTATAAGTTTAGATGATTAACTGCACACTTGACTAATGTGAGAGTCTTTATCTTACACCAACCATCCAAACTCATACAAAGTAATCCACTGTTCATTCTATTTCATCTTACTCCTCTTTAACTTTATCCATTACATGACACTTACTCTATTTGTACTCTATTCCTCTTGGAAACAAACTGGCCATTACCTTTAACTTTTTCTTGGCCCAAACCAAAAAAGGGTTTGAGGGTCAGGCCTGAGATGGAACCATTTTTTATCCAATTCATTTTCAGTTTTTTGAAAGATGATCTGAGTCTGGATCCGGATCCAGTTCTGACTCGACCTAACTGGGTCTGGGTTTGCTTGGGACAAGAAACTCATTGCCAGCCCACTTTTTTTTGTTTTAGAAACCCATTGCCCTTTTGTTTTCTCATGATCATGATTCATCAAGATAGTGAGTTTTCCCCGAGTGAGAAATGCAGTGATTGTTTGAGACTTGAGAGACTGAGAAACTCACCATGGAAGCAAATGTGATTTGATTAGGTATGCAAATTCCTCATAAGGCATTACCATAATCAGCATGTGGTTATAGCCAGAGAGAGCTGACAAAACCAACCAGTCCTCATGGCCCAGGGGGCACAACACAAGACATGATTTGTGAACGCCCTCTTTTATTTTTTTGTGGATGTATGGTAAAGTAAACATCCACAATACTAGTGTGTGGAGATAGTGGGCAGGGATATCCTCACTCATAGCACTAACAGAGGCAGGGATATCCCTATTCACATCACTAATTTGGGCGGGGATATCCCCGTCCCAACTGAAACCAGTCCTTGAGAGATAAAACCCACAGTACTCTGGTGGGCGGGGATATCCCCGCTCTCAACACTAACAGAAGCAGGGATATCCCCGCTCACAGCACTAACACGGACGGGGTATCCCCTTCCAAAACACTGTCATGTTGGGTTTTCTTTACAGAATACTAATCCAAATCAGAGTTCTAGCAAAGGATTCTAAAACCCTTGTCTTCTCTCCTCAAAACCACCCAACTCTCCAATCCATCTCAAATCTCTCACACTCCACTCTTCAATCATCTCTCACCCTTTCTTACCTTGAGAAATCATGTGGGTTTTCAATGACTTGGGCTTCTCAGGAGCTACCCTTGCAGTGCTCCTCGTCTCAGACCCCACCCTACTATTCACGAACCTAAAGAATCGCATCATCCCATCCGTTGGTTTCCTCAAAACCATCGTCCATGCCAATGAAAATGTGTTGTTATCGATCAAACGCTTGCCGTGCATTTCACATTACAATATCCAAAGCAAAATGAATCTCAATTTGTTTATCTTGAAAGATCATGGGGTACCCGGATCCAATATCATGAAATTAATCACAACCCATCCGAGAGGGCTGGTGCTCATTCCTGAATGGTTTAGGGAAACTGTGGAGATAGTGAAAGAAGTTGGTTTCAATTCAGTGACCCTGAAATGATTTGCAGAAACTCAAATTAAGAATCTTTGATTTAATGAAACTAATAGGGGATAAGGGAGAGAAAGGAAAAGAAGAGAGGAAGAACTGCAGGCTGCCGGTGCCGACCCATAGGGGATAAGGGAGAGAAAGGAAGAAAGACGGAGGGAGAGAAAGAAGTCGAACAGGGTAAAGGGTTAAAGGGTTTTGGGGTCTGTTTAAGGTAAAAGGAGCAGGGATATCCCTGCTCAGCGAAAGAATTGAAAAAAATTACCAAACTGGGCCTTTGGGACTACTATGGTCTTTATGAGATGTTGAAGGTGTTTTTGGCTTTTTACAAGTCTTAAAGGATTTTTCGGGAAAAATCCTCATTAATTAATAAAGCTAAAGTGAAGTAAAGCCTCCATTATATAGACAAGAATAGATAAGGGGTCATATCAAAAGCACACACATTCAAAAAAAAAAAAAATTTAAAAAGGAAAAAAAGGCAACCTCCTTTCTTCACTAAATGACAAAAATATATTTTATTTTTACAAAAAAAAATAAAAAAAATCCATATCAAATAGCTAAAAAGAAAAAGAGTAGACCAAAAAAAGGTGAAGCTCACCATATAACACTGCTAGATACGCTCGTTTTCAATGTTGCCACGTGTATAATTTTGTCTACTCTATTTTTTCCGGTGGGAGCTACCCATAATCTAATCCCCGCTGGGGAAGTGGGCTCCATAGCTGAAAAATATTAGGCTTATTCCTTGGAAATAATAGGTCGGCATGGCATGGGTTGGCTATAGCCCAATCTACCCATCTATGTCTCCAATAGGTTTGTTCATTTTTTTGGTTAGATTTATATGGGCAAAATTGTTATTTTCACTTTAATATCAAGGGATAACTTATTAAGTTTTGAAAGAGGCTAAATAAACAATGGTGTTTGTTATATCCACAATCGAAATATAAAAAGGGTAATATTCAGGTGAGAACTAGTTCTCACATATTATATGAGAACTTTTTTATAAGGCGCAATTGTGGGCCCACAAGTTTAATGACTTCATATTCAAAAAAATATTCAACCCTCGATCCAACGGTTCAATCCATCCGGATGTGTGTCGATCATTGAGATATGTGACTATCAAGGGGTTCCCTATTAGCTACTAGGTTTGGATGAGTTGCTAGTTGGGCCCCGCAAAAAAGTTCTCATATAATACGTGAGAACTAGTTCTCACTTGAATATTTCCCATATAAAAATTCTTCATGTTCCTCCATTCCCATATAAGTAGGGGAATAAGTAGTATGCCGTCAGTGGAGCCAACCTATAATCTAGTCCCCTCCAGAGAAGTGTGCTCCATGGTTGAACAATATTTGGTTTATTCCTTGTACTAGTGGAGTTGCACGTGCCCGGATCACACTATTACATTGAGATATATCATTCTATACGTGATGGAACACACAGTTACACTAAGATAAAAGAATAAAATGCTTGGAGCATAAACTAATGGTAATGATCTCAATAGATAAAGCACAGGTTACACATCAACTGAATTATTTGGCAAATTGAGCCGTTTTTTTTTTATGGCGCAAATTGAGCCATTTGCAATTAGACGATAAGGCCCGTGGTTTTTTCCTAAGTATAGTTTTCTACCTATAAACCTTGTGTCTCTTTCTCTACGTGGTTGTTTGTTTTTAAATGGACTTAGGTTAACTAACTAGTTTAATCACTTAGATTGAAATCTAATAGAGATACTATTTATTGGACCTTACCTAAAGGCTGTTCTTTCAAAGTCATACATAATTAGGCCATGGAGATAATCAGAGTCAACCACAGCCCCAATTGAGCAAATCAAGCAATACAAAACCCAAACAAATGACACTCAGTACCACCCCCTCCATCGTACTATCAAACCTCTGTTAAAGAAGTAACCGAGGACTCCGTTCAGAATCATAGAGTCAGACGTGGATTGAAATATCGCAATGAAGGAAATCATCACACACTTGGTTAGATTACGCTAGAGCAGCTGTAGATCTTTGTGATTTCTGGTGTAATAATCACAGACCCTGCTGCATGTACTTAGCACCGATGCATCATGTCTACAACTTTTTCAACATGTTATGGTGAGCATTCCTTTTTTTCCTTCATATCTTTCTCATTCACAGCAATGAGCTGAGAGGGTAATGAAAACTGCATGTGATATTTCTTTAGGCACTCTCTTTCATTAAGTGCCCAGATTCTAACTCCCTTGATTACGGCCCATCCTGGTTCCGAATCCCACCATCACCAGCATCTCCTTGAGGTTCATCAGCAGGCCACAAGTAAGGAAGCAAGGTGCAGGTATAGAAGTCCGTATCAAAGTGAATCTGTTTAGAAATATCATACATAATTATGCGATGGAGATTTTTAGAATCACCCTGAAAAACCTGCCTTAATACAGGCTGAGGTCCCAATCACCAGATCTCTATTAGTTATCAATCCACAAGTGATCATTAAACTAATAATTAATCTTAAATCCAATTAAAAGTAATCAAACACACAATAAGAAGGACTCAGGATTTTGTACGTGGAAAACCCTACTCGGGAAAAAACCACGGGCCTTACTGTCTAGGCCAACAGACAACCAAGCACTATTGTAAACCGAAAGTTACAAGAGACACTTACAACCCTTCCCAGTTAGTAACTCAACCTAAGGACTGCTCGAATCTTGTCGACAGCTCGTCGTTCACCTTCAACCGTGCTTGAACAAACTCCTCGAAGTCGTCTTCAAGGATTCTCTACTTTAGGAGAGTAGTATGGATGCAAAACCAAAGCTTGATCTTCAGCACAACAATAAGAAGCTTTGGAAGGATGATGGATCTCTCAGTATCTTCTCAGATGAGTTGTATTGTTGAGAAGTACTTTGGAATAGAGAGATAAAGGCTATATATAAGCCTAAAAACGAGCCTCAAGAGTTCTAGTGTGTTTGAAATAGAATAGTGCTCTTGAGAGAAAATAGGAAGTAGTTTCCGGATGGGATCTTCAACATTCGCCCAGGTTCGCTCGAGCAAACTTAAGGTTCACTCGAGCGAACTCTGTCAGGAAAGTTTTATTGCGAGGAGACTTTGAGTTTATCTTTTCCTGTATTAGAGTTCTTCACTGATTCCTTAATCCGAGCAGTCCATTTTAATTAAAATACAATTGATAAAGAACCCAGTTTTGTCCACAACCAATGAATTAGCCACAACTAGAATCCTAACAATCTCCCCCTTTGGCAATTCATGGACAAAAACTGCTAATTACATAAAAATATACCCATACAAAACGGAAACCAATCTCCAAGCAAAATTAGTCCTCATTAATCCTGCAAAAACCTTATTCACAAGATCAAGTGCCACATCATAGAAATATGTAAAAATATGATAAATGTCTCCCCCTTTTTGTTCATAAATTGACAATAGAAATACAAAAGGATGAACAATGGGAAAAAGAGCAGCGTAGCATATAGTTTCTATGATAACAAGTAAGCAAAAATAAGAGCAAAAGTCAGCATAATATCAACTACATCAGCAAGAAACAGCATAACATCAAAAGATTTAAAAAAAAATCAGTTTATATCACTGATTTCCAAGGCGAGCAAGGATCGCAGCAAGGGCTTCATCAATGGAGTTGAAGCGCATATAAAAAACATCCAGACGGCCATCTACAGCAGAAAATCTTGTATCCATATGAAGGTGCATGGCCTGAACTTGTTCTCTAAGAAGAGTAAGTTGATGCGGATCTCTTTGTTGCTCCCCCTGGACAGCTTCACCTGGTGGAACGTTTTCAGCTTGAGCCTCTGCGCCTGGAACAACTGGTGGAAGATGAGCGGAGGATAGAGCCAATGTACGAGCATTAATTGGGTTCCGTATCCACTGTGACGGCTCATTTGACTTCTTGGGAACTTCTCTCCACAGAAGATATTCGGTAATGAAGGCCGCAAAAGGCAGAATGGAGTTACGTTTGGCAGACAACATTCGATAGAAAAAGTTCAGTACCACTTGAGGGATGTTCACTTGTTTACAAGTTCCAATACAATAGAGCAGATAACCATTCTTGTGGCTGACATCCGATGTGTGTCCTCTCGGTTCCAAATTATGACAGACAAAACGATTTAGGAACCGATATTCCTCGGTCAGATTTCCATGGGGAAGAAGACCCCCTGGCCACAAGGTATCTTCACCACACAATAATGTACCGATGCGATCATAATCTATCTGAACCTGTGAGTTGTCTGGAATGGGATAATCAGGGTTCTCAACCATCGGAATTTCAAGAAATTCAGAGAATTCCTTAGGTAATCCATTTCCCTCGAACAAATGTCTTTAAGGAAGTGTCAAACACAGGTTCTAGGTTGCAGTAGAATTCGCGAACCCAATCTGTATAAACTTCCTTGATCTCAAAATTAAAAAGGGAATACCAATTCCGAGTGGATAGACAATGACACACATCCTTTTCAAGGAGATCCACATCAATTTCTCTTTCAGTTTCAACAGTTCGTTTCTTGTATTGTTCTTCGAAAAGAATAGATTTAGCCAGAGATGGAAACCGATGTCTGTCAAATGGTGGCTGAGAGGAAGAAGATGCAGCATGAGTCCTCGTTTTAGAAGACATGGAGATGATTGATAGAATCCCTAAACCAAATCAACAGCATAAAAGAGAACACTGATGATGAGCACCTCAAATTGTCAACAGTGTTTCAATTAGTCCAAAAATGAAACAAAAATTGATAACCATATCAATATGCCATTAACAAAATCCATGGCAGAATCAGTGTCCATATATGCAGTTTATGAATCCAACGAATTTATCAATTGTGAGCAGCATTTTTGCAAGGATAATCTCATTGATGGCTTATGGTAAGCAAAGAACCATAAAATGAACAATCCTATTTTTCCTAAAATCTCAAACCACAGATGGTCTCAATCCAATCAACATTCCAAATCCATAAACACAACCCAAATAAACAAGAAACACCATAGAGAAACGATGTATGAAGGCCAAGAATGGACAGAAATAGCAACAGAGAGTTAGAAAGAAAATGGGAAAACGAAAAAAAAAAGAGCAGTGAGGAGCATTCGAATTTGAGAAATAGAAGAAAGAGATTCAAGATAGAGGATGAGTAACAAGAATGGAAAATTTTACCTTGGTGAAATCGACGAGCCAAGATAGCAGATGAGATGCCCAGAAGCTTGAAGAAAACGAAAATGGGGTTTTAGGGCTTGGAGGAGGAAGAAACAGAACGAATGAAAAAAAACGCAGTTTATAAACGCTGAAGGTTCGCTCGAGCGAACTTGAGTGGTCGCTCGAGCGAACTTGACAGACTTGAAAAAATTTAAATGGGGCGCGGCAAAAATTCTCTAACGTCTATTGTTCGGGTCAAATTACTCCATGATGTACAGTAAAAAGAAATTTTCATTAATTTAAGCGCACAGTGACTTTGTGAACAGTATGACCAAAGAAAAAATTTGAAAAAGAAAGAAAGAGAGGAAAAAAAATGTGTGGGACCTACTCCCCCTGAATCTCCTTGAGATGAACGTAAGTGTTGTATAGGGAGCAAACCCATCAACAAAAAGTTAGGCAATATAGCACTATATAGATATATATATTTTTATATATATCTACTTTCCTTTTTTTTTATTTTTTTCTTTTTCTTTTTTTTTGTGTTTTTTTTTTGTGTTTTTTTATATAAATATTTTCTATATTCGGGGCAGATTAAACCATCATGGGTGACTTTCACACTATCGTAAATGGTAGCCCTCTCCAAATGAAAATTACCAATCAAGTGGTAGCTATCACACATAAACATAGGTAGCCCTGATCCTCCGGTTTAATCTGATTACCGTAACATCTCGTAAAGAATAAAGACGAAGAAAGTCGTGAGAGAATCGAAGTATACGATCCGTGAAGTGCAAAAAAAAATAAAAAACAATCTTGGTCAAGTGAAAATTGTGAGTGTGCACTTAAATAAACAAAAAAAAAGTATGGAGTTTAGGGAATGAGAGAAATCCCTAGTGATTTACGTAGAGATTCAAACCGCGTTCCATCCAATGGTTTTATAAAAATGTCTGCCAATTGTTTATCGGTAGGAATATGATGCAAAGAGACAATTTCTTCCTCTACAAGATCACGAATGAAATGATGCCTTATGTCTATGTGTTTAGTTCGGGAGTGTTGCACAGGATTTTTGGAAATGTCGATAGCACTCTGATTATCACAAAACACAGTCATTGTTTCTTGAGCAATTCCATAATCTTTCAGCATTTGTTTCGTCCATAGAAGTTGTGTACAACAACTTCCAGCAGCAATATATTCAGCTTCAGCAGTCGACAAGGACGTCGAGGTTTGCTTCTTACTGTGCCAAGCCACCATATTATTTCCGACAAAGAAACAACCACCAGATGTACTTTTCCTATCATCAACACACCCAGCCCAATCAGCATCCGAATAACCAACAATTGATGTGTTGGTATCCTTTGACATCCAGATGCCATATTCAATGGTTCCATTTATATATTTGAAAATTCGTTTGGTTGCTTAAACATGAGAGAGTTTTGGTTGAGACTGGTATCTTGCGCAAACACCAACACTGTAAGCGATATCCGGACGACTTGCAGTAAGATAGAGAAGACTCCCTATCATACTCCTGTAGAGTTTCTCATTGATGTCCATGCCACCTTTATCAAGGCTGATCTTGACAGTTGTGCTCATGGGAGTTCTTGCATGTTTCAATGATTGCATGCCAAACTTTTTCAGTAAATCTCTAGCATATTTCGGCTGAGAGATGAATATTCCTGAAGGAGTTTGCTTGATTTGAAGACCCATGAAGAATGAAAGTTCACAAACCATACTCATTTCAAATTCACTAGCCATTTTTTGAGCAAACTTATCGGATAGGTGCTCGGAGGTTGAACCAAAAATTATATCATCGACATAGACTTGCGCTATAACCATGTTCTTCTTGTCTTGTTTGATAAACAAAGTCTTGTCAACAGTTCCTCTTTTAAAATCATGCTCAATCAAAAACACTGTTAATCTTTCATACCAGGCTCTTGGTGCTTGTTTGAGACCATAAAGTGCTTTTCTTAACTTATAAACATGATCTGGAAAATGAGGATCTTGAAATCCTTTTGGTTGTTCAACAAATACTTCCTCATTTAAAAAACTATTAAGAAATGCACTTTTCACATCCATTTGAAACAATTTGATGTTCAAAAAACAGGCTATAGCAAGTAACAATCTGACTGACTCAAGTCTGGCAACAGGAGCAAATGTTTCATCAAAATCAATGCCTTCAACTTGAGTATACCCCTGAGCGACTAATCGAGCTTTGTTCCTTATAACGTGACCCGTCTCATCAGTTTTATTTTTAAAAATCCATTTTGTACCAATGACGTTTGTTTGATCGGGTCTAGGAACAAGCTTCCAAACACAATTTCTTTCAAATGTTTCAAGTTCATCATGCATTGCATTTATCTAACAATCATCTACAAGAGCATCTTTAATATTCTTTGGTTCTAAAGAAGAAGCATAACATAAGTGACTTACCTCATCACGTACCTGTTGTCCTGTTTTTAAAGGAGCGGAGATCTCACCTATCACTTTATCGAGTGGATGATCTTTGAGAACTTATCCTTTTTGGGATCGTGGATGTACAGAAGATGAAGATGCATCTTTTCCAAGAGATAGATCAGTTGATTTTGAGCTTTTTGTAGCACTTTTCTTTTCGAATTGACGAATGATATCAGGCACAATTGATTCTGATGATTTGTTTGGACTCGAAGACGCAGCAGTGGCATTAGTTTCCTTCTTCGTCTCAGTTTCAGATTCAGGTGGAGATGAATTGTCCTCATTATTTTTGATAACCTGTTCAGAAGAAGGAGTAAAAGTCATACCTCCATCGTCATCAGAAAAACAATAAGATGTACCTGCATCATCTACAACCACATTAATGGACTCCATGACGATTGATTTTTTAATGTGAAACACCCGATAGGCTTTACTTGTCAAAGAGTAGCCAAGTAGAATTCCATCATCACTTCGAGAGTCAAATTTAGTTAAGTGTTCTCTATCCCGTAGGATATAACACTTGCTGCCAAATGTTCGAAAATATTTGATGTTTGGCTTGACTCCAGTCCATATTTCATATGGGGTGGTTTTTGTGCCTGGTCGAAGATAGACACGGTTAATCACATAAACAGCTGTGTTTACGGCTTCAGCCCAAAACCGTTGCGGAATATTTTTGCTATGCAACATAACCCGTGCCATTTCTTGAACCACTCTATTTTTTCTTTCAACCACTCCATTTTGTTGTGGTGTTTTTGGTGCAGAAAATTCATGTTTGATGCCATGTTTTGTGCAAAGGTAGAGAAAATCGGAATTTTGAAATTCAGATCCATGATCTGAGCGAATTTTCGAGACTCCTCCAAATTGCTTTCCTTTTTCTGCAATAAGTAAAGACCATAAGTCATTAAAAACAGTAAAAGTTTCAGATTTATCATGCAAGAATCTAACCCAAGTTATTCTTGAAAAATCATCAACGGTTAAAAATATATATTTTTTACCGCCAATACTTTCAAACTTAGTGGGTCCCATGAGATCCATATGTAACAACTCGAGAGGTCTATTGGTAGTAAAAGAGTCAATCCTTTTGTGTGGGGGTCTGATTTGTTTCCCAACTCGGCATGGGCCACAAACACTATTCGGGTCTTTATGAAGTGTAGGCAAACCCCGAACTAGTCCAAGTTTTGATAACTTTTCCAAGAGTTTGTAGTTTACATGCCCTAGTCTTTGATGCCACAAGTCAATATCACTTATCATTGTAGAGTTGCAAGATAGATCATTTTATGTGGCAACCACATAACAATTATCAGAATTTCTTTTACCATGTAACACAGATTTCCCCTTTTTATCAACAATAATGCACTCATGAGCAGAAAAGTGAACTTCATATTTGTTGTCACATAATTGGCTGATACTTAGAAGATTTGTCTTAAGCCCATCAACCAAATAAACATTTTTCAAGTGAGACATACCTGGAATTGAAACAGTTCCTTTACCAATGACCTTTGCCTTACCTCCATCTCCGAAACGAACAGTTCCACCATCATAGTCGTCAACAGAGGTAAATAATGCTTTATTTCCTGTCATATGCCTAGAGCAGCCACTATCCAAGTACCACACATCCGAGTCAGTTGCACTTAATGCAGTCAGGACCACATTACAGCGTAGGTCAGATTTTCGAATCCAGATGGTTCTAGTTCTGACCTTTTGAGGAGAGACGTATTGCTTCCTCCGCTGATTTCGTTGAAAGTTTCTAAATTTGTTACAATGTGGTCTTATGTGTCCTTTAATCCCACAAAAGTGACATATGGGAACAAATTGTGATTGAGACACATATCTATTATAATGATTTGGCGGATGTGCAGTATTTGAATAATTCGGAGGCATTGCAGTCATAGTTGGTCCTTGAACAAAGATTGATTTACCTTTGTCCTTTGATGAAGAAGCGCCATGAACAAAACCCAGTCCAGATTTTGAAGAAGTAGACTGTTGGTATCCAAGAATCTCGTTTAGCTTTAATGATCCTGTATTCATTCGATTGATTGAAGCTTTTGCTGATTCCAACTCAGAAAGGGCCATCTTTAATTTTCCAGCTAGATTCTCTTTTTCAGATTTGAGTTCAGCTCTTTTCCCAAGAGTAATAATTCAGAATCAGCCTTTTGAATTTTTTGTTGCATACGATCATTCTCTTGTCCTGCAAGAATCAACTTGTCAGACAAGATAGTACGCTGATCTTCCAACTGCTTTACCTTAGATTGAGATTCAAGCAATGTCGCTTGCAATGATGTATTCTTTTCTTCAATTGCCTTCAATTTTAAGGCTCTTTTCTCGCTAAGTTTTGACATCTGACAGATTCAAGAAAAAGCTTTTGATAATCTTCATCATCATCTTGTTCGCCATCAGAATTTTCTTTTATTTCTAAATCATCCTCTGACTTGGATTCCTGCACAGAAGAGTTAGAAAAGGCCACGAAAGCAACATATTTTCCAGACTCACTTAAGGGTGAATCGGGTTCAGATTCTTCGTCATCGGATTCTTCATTCCAAGCAACATTTAAAGCCTTACCTTTATTCTTTTCTCTTCGATTTGCACACTTTGCAGCAGTGTGACCATATCCTTGACATTCAAAGCATTTGATTGGCTTTGGTGTACCCTTAGATTTATTTTGTTCCGATCTAGGTACAAATTTTCCTTTTGAAAGTGTCTTTGGATTCGAAGAGTCCTTTTTGATAAAAGGCTTCTTGTTTTTCCACAGCTTCTTAAATTTTCTAGCATAGTAAGCCCCAAGTTGTGCATCATCTAATTCACTGTCAGATTTATAATTTTCCGAATCATCAACTGAATTTGAAGACACAAGTGCAATGTCCTTCCCTTTTTTCAGTTGACAATGATTCGCCTCAAAGGTTTGCAAATTTCCTACAAGTTCTTCAACACTTATAGAATTAAGATCCTGATGCTCCTCAATGGCAACAACTTTTGGACGAAATCGTTCTGGGAGGGATCTCAAAATTTTCTTGACTGTTTTAGATTGAGGAATAGGTTCTCCCAGGGTAAAACATGAATTCACAATCTTGGTGAGTTTTGTGTTGAATTCATCAAAAGTTTCAGCATCTTTCATACGAGTCGTCTCAAAAGCGGTTGTCAAATTTTGAAGTTTAGTTTGCTTGACAGTGTCTGTTCCCTCATGAACAGTTTGTAATAAATCCCAGGCAGCCTTAGCAGTAGAGCACGCAGAAATTCTATGAAATTCAGTAGCAGTTATTCCATTATAAATTGCATTAACAGCTTTATTGTTGCAATTGGACCTAGTCTTTTCATCAGCAGACCATTGGGCTTTAGGTTTGGGTCTGGTCTGTCCTTCAACAACAATAGTGGGATCAGTGTATCCCTCCACAACTATGTCCCATACTTGATCATCTATTGCTCGAAGAAAAGCAATCATTCTTACTTTCCAGTAAGGATAATTTGTTCCATCTAGCAGAGGGGGCTTGTTTGTAGACGTTCTTTCTCTATTGATATCTATTAGAGATTAGTGAAAATAAATCACACAATAGATTAGTGCAACCTGCTCTGATACCAATTGAAAAACCTGCCTTAATACAGGCTGAGGTCCCAATCACCAGATCTCTATTAGTTATCAATTCACAAGTGATTAAACTAATAATTAATCCTAAATCCAATTAAAAGCAATCAAACACACAGCAAGAAGGACTCAGGATTTTGTACGTGGAAAACCCTACTCGGAAAAAAAAACCACGGGCCTTACTGTCTAGGCCAACAGACAACCAAGCACTATTGTAAACCGAAAGTTACAAGAGACAACTTACAACCCTTCCCAGTTGGTAACTCAACCTAAGGACTGCTCGAATCTTATCGACAGCTCGTCGTTCACCTTCAACCGTGCTTGAACAAACTCCTCGAAGTCGTCTTTAAGGATTCTATACTTTAGGAGAGTAGTATGGATGCAAAACCAAAGCTTGATCTTCAGCACAACAATAAGAAGCTTTGGAATGATGATGGATCTCTCAGTATCTTCTCAGATGAGTTGTATTGTTGAGAAGTACTTTGGAATAGAGAGATAAAGGCTATATATAAGCCTAAAAACGAGCCTCAAGAGTTCTAGTGTGTTTGAAATAGAATAGTGCTCTTGAGAGAAAATAGGAAGTAGTTTCCGGATGGGATCTTCAACATTCGCCCAGGTTCGCTCGAGCGAACTCTGTCAGGAAAGTTTTATTGCGAGGAGACTTTGAGTTCATCTTTTCCTGTATTAAAGTTCTTCACTGATTCCTTAATCCGAGCAGTCCATTCTAATTAAAATACAATTGATAAAGAACCCAGTTTTGTCCATAACCAATGAATTAGCCAACAACTAGAATCCTAACACACCCACAATCCCAGTTGTGTACATCAAGCAGTACAAAAACCCAACAAATGACACTCATCACCACCCCTCCATCCTACTGTCAAATTCAGAATACTAGAATCATAGACACGGATTGAAATATTCCAATGAACGAAGGAAATCATCACACACGTGGTTTGAATTTTCTAGAGCAGCAGACAGCAGTATATCTGTGTGATTTTGGGTGTACACTACAGATAATGCAAGGGCACTGTATTCAGAAACCCCCAGACCCGGTGGTTCTTGTAGCCTCTTGGACTTCTTTATATATCTGTAATCTGTTCACTGATACAATTTAGGGGATTTTACTGGAAAAATCCCAAAATTTAGGCATTTATCCTGCTGGGTCCCAGCCAAATTGTGGACACTAACGAAGTCCGTTAGTGCGTTTTTGTATTTTTTTTTGATATCTGGGGTGAGTGACGCTAGCGTCACTAAGCCCTGATTAAAGTGACGCTAGCGTCGTCCATCGCTATACCTATTTAACCCACCCGTCCCCATTTTCACCATTTTCACCATTTGTAACTTCTGCTCCTTCTTCAGAACGACGACGGCGCTGCTCCATACTTCTTCCTTCTCTATCATCCATCATCCTTGATACATCCACGTGAAGGTATGTATTTTTAGCCCCGTTTCCGCACAATATTTCCGGATTATTAAGTGTATTTCGAGTTCTTGATCCGCTGTGTATGGTATAATCCATCATCCTTTGTTTTTTCAAGCATAATGTTTGTTTGGACTCTCCATTCTTCATTTGTTTTGTTCTTGTAAGCCATCATGTATTTCTGGTTATATCATTTTCTCTTTTTCACATTGTTTGCTCTCACGCACAGTATTTGTTCGATGAAATGGGACAATGTAGGTTTCAACTTATGATTATCTCAAAAGAGATACTACCTTCTACCATTTTCATTAGTTAGGGAATTTACACCTCCTCTACGTTCATTGTGCAAAAAAAGAAAATAAAATGGTATTGGAAGCAATACTAAGACTTGACTTCACCTTCAATAGAGAAGGTTATTTGTTCTATCCTAACATTGGCTTTTATTAATCAATAAAGTAGAGGTTTTTTATTTTTTAGATTCATTTTCATCAACGAGATTTGTAAATAAATAAGATAGTTATCTTAACCATTTTTACTAAACATGGAAGAGAAATGGTTTTAATAGGTAAATGAAGGCTTCCATGAATCATTTGCCCTCACTATATAGACCTAGATGAGATGAGATGAGACGGTGGTAGAAGATAAGTTTAGATATTAGGGCAATTTAATAAGATTAAGAAACCACTTAAGAAGAAACCAGTTAAGAACATTGTGGGACTTGATGATAACAATGATAAGCAAAAATGGCCATAACACTATCTATAATGACCCCTGTTTTAGAATTACTCTATTCATAGGTGGTTGGGGGAGGGAACCACAGTGTTGAAACTATTTCACCACAGACATGCTCATTAATATGATAGCATCATTGCCTATTGGTTTATACAGAGGAAATGCTCATGCATCCGGAGTGCATGGCTTACTATGCATACCAGCTGCTTGGCCCCAACCGGACCATGCAGATCATGGGACAGTGGTGGATGGAAATCTCCAAATATGAAGTTTCAGGTCAACCCAATGTTTCTAACCCTTGATGGACAGTGATGGACTGTCTCTTTGTACAGTTCATTGTTGCATTAAAAACATTGTTAATTCTACAAAAAAAAAAAAAAAAAAAGATACAAAGGGAAAGCCGAAGTGTAACAGGTTGCTAACAAGAACAATCATAAGCAGTATGAGAGCATTTTGCTTAATTCGGTAAATTTTGATTGCTCCTGATTTGTGGAAAATACTAATTATATTTTATGAGTTTATGTTGAGTAGAATTATACTACTAATTGTCGTCTTATTTTTCTAATGATCATACAATAACTCTTTAGTATATTTCCGTTTATGAATGTGGCTGATTTTATCCTCTCCTCAATTCATACTTGTATATGCTCACTGTTACATGCCTTTGAACTGAACAGATGGCGAAAGACACGTCTTCTGATGATGAGGGGGAGTTGTTGTATGATCAAGATCAACATGTCTCAAAAGCAATATTAAATGGGGCTGAACCTGGATCTTACAGGTGCATCAATACCAACCCCGACAAGAAGATATGGGTTTTGAATGAAAAACAAAAGGAGCATGTGAGGGATGCTGGTCTATCATATTTGTCAGAGATAGACTATATGAGGATAGACCATGCCCTAATATCCGGGTTAGTTGAAAGATGGAGGCCCGAGACTAATACGTTTCACCTACCAACGGGTGAGGCAACGATCACTTTGGAGGACGTTGCTTATATCTATGGACTCCCTATTGATGGTGAACCGGTAACGGGAAGAACCTTCAATAATGCATTCGTCTCGGAAGTCTGTAAAGAGTTGCTAGGCCTTGCCCCACATCCGGGAAAAGACACGATAGGGCTAACAATAAAATTCAAATGGTTGGAGAAGAATTTCAAGCCCTCCAAGCATAGGAGTGATGTATGCAGGACCAGAGCATATTTATTTTTCCTCGTGTCTGGACAGATCTTTGCTAACTCTTCTGGTGCAAGGGGACCAGCGTGGCAGTTAGAGCTCTTTAGGGAGTTCAAGCCCTATGCATGGGGTCCAGCTTGCCTTGCAAGTTTGTACAGAATGCTTTCAAGGGCTACTAGGCTATTGAGAGGTGAAGAGGAGAGTGAAGAGGGAGGGGAAGTTGAGGAGAAAAAAGAAAGTGGTAAACTTACACTGCTCAAGACCCTAACAGGCCCTCTACAGCTGATACAGGTTATTCTTTTTTAATCTGGTCAACATAATGATAATGTTCATGACTCTCTTGCAATTTTACATGACTTTTTTGGTGTCTTTGTTGTTTCTTACTTGTAGATATGGGCATACTCTAGGATGGCTATTGGGAGGTGCCCTAAGCCTGATCCTAGTTGGCAGGATGATCTTCAATTTCCATTGTTTAAGACATGGGAGAAAAGACTTAAAGATAACAAGAAGTTAACAAACATGAAGGAAATACGGGTTCAAATCAACGGTCTGAAGGAAGAAGGGGTACTCATTTACTATGAGTGTTATTTCGTCATTTGTCTCATAACCTTTAGTTTAATTATAGAGGTTGCTAATGGTTTTATTCTCTGTGTAGTTCTTATGGCAACCATACAAGGAGATGCCAAAAAAAGTGCTCCAAAGTGTGCCAAAAGGGGACAAGAAATTGTTTACGTCATGCACAGTCCTCATTCATTATTGGGTGTTCGAGAGGCATAATCCAAATCGTGTGACCAAGCAATTTGGCATGAAACAATCAGTTCCCCCACCATTCGAGGTGCCATTCAAGCGAAACGAGCGCATAGAGCGATGTGTAATTGATTATAGTCAAAATCATCCAGATGTTTTCAACTTATGGGAATCAAGGCATAAATCTGTACTCTCCGGGAAGAAGGACTCTAGCAAAACACATAGTGATGATTATCTTTTATGGTATGGCTTGAACACTATCATGGAGGTAGTATGTGGTGCCCATGGTGAAGGACGGGGGTCACCGATCAAAGAAACAGCAAGTCCTCAGAATGTGGTAGAGGAGAAAGTCAGCAAGGGATCAGAGCATTTAAAGGATGATGCTACAAGAAAACATGTGAGCATCCAATCATTATATACGTATTTCAATTTAATTTAAAAACCGTTGCTGTTACAATTTAACAAATTGACATGTCTTCCTTGATGTTTGTATCAGGTGTTTCATTTTTTGGAGTATGTGGAACGGTCATCCTTGCGTGCTGATCGTAAGAAGATTAAATTGGGAGATTTTACAACCCGATTGCGGAAGAAGATCAAAAGCTTTAGAGATGCATTCGCTACCGCTTTCGAAGGGTTTGGAACAGAATCTGCATCTACCTCTCAGTCGGCTGATGATAAGGAGGTGGATGATGATAAGGAGGTAATTGTTCCATGTGCTTTCTTAATTCCACCAAGCTTCTTCTTTGTTTAATTTTTTGGCGTTTTTTTTGGTCAATGCAGGGTTCGTCAGCATTATCAAGGAAAAGGGCAGTCCCAAAGCGTAGAGAGCGACAAAACTTGTCGCCGACTGCTAGGAGACTACAATATTCGGAAGGGAAAAGAATCGATATTGAGACAATACATGATGATGAGCCAATACATGATAATGAGCCAATACGTGATGATGACCCTCCAGCAGCTAGTTTCGCATCGCCCGTCGTGCCACATTTAGACGATGTGTTGACTACTCCAGCTGGTGCAAGTCCCTCTCTGCAAATAGTGATGCACACACCGAAGTCTGATATCAACACATTGATATGGCGTATAAAGAGATTGCATCGTGAGAGGAAGATCCCTCGTTATTTCGAGGATTATGACCATCAGCTGGTGCGGTCGGCATACGCTTTGACGGAGGAAGAGTTGACGCTACTGGAGGGGTTCCTTGGATTCTACAAAGAAAAGTAATATTAATTTGTGATCTTAACGCCATAAATAAACTCAGATACCTTATTAGTCTTCAAGAGTACCGGGAAAAGTAACCACGAATTTTGTATGTTCTTATGATATTTGCAGGCGGGATGAGCTTGATATATACTGCACAATGGTTTCCGCTGGATCCTTGAAAAAAGTGCTCGATGATGGCACTTGGCTAGACACAAACATCATGTATTGGTGGTTTGAGGTTCTAAAAGTCCGATATCCGGATGTTTATTTTTACGATCCAAGTATCTGTGTAAGTGCTTATTGTTGGCGCTGTATTTTCAACCTTCTCTACTACAATGTCTCATTTTCCTCAGTGATCATATGTCTGCATTAATTATATTGTTCTTCGCGTCCACAGAGTTGGTGGCAGTCCAAAAACTCAAAGGCATGCAAGATAACTGTTGGGGTAAAGATGGGATGAGGGTTTGGGAAGCAAAGGAAAAGCGGTTGATGGTGTTCGTATTGTGGCATGAACATCATTTTAGTTTGCTCGTAGGATTTAATGAAGAAAGACGATGGGAGTATTACAATAGCTTGAAGTCTGACAGGACGACTGTTAATGTGGCTAAAGAATTCGTAAGCACAGTACAATAATTAATTTGTGTATGCTGGTTGTTGAAGTGTGGTATATCATCTCGCATTTTCTTTTATTAAATTCATCTAATCAGTTTTGACATCTTCTATGAACAGATTGACTTCCTCGGCAATCAATATGCTAATTATGGTTGGTACGACACTGGCGTGTGGACACTACTTGTGAAAACGAAGATACCTTATCAAGATAATGGCAACGATTGCGGGGTCTTCGCGCTAGCGTACGCAGAACATCTTGCAGCCCGTATACCGATTGCATTCACGTCGACTGATATACCGTATTATAGAAGCAAGATCGTTGTAGACATCTATGGTCGAAGCTGGGAGTTGAATAGCGATCGATTGCCGATTGATCCACTTACTCAATGATTGTCCGAGAACATGGAAATTTTCATCTTTACTTTTTGCAACTGATGTAAATCAGTTTTGATGTCCATAAGTTTCATTTAGGTTAGATGGAAGTTGCTTAATGTATTGTTTTATAGATGGAGTTCTTTCAGTTTATCATTTTGTTGTGGCAATTTTAACGATTATTTTAATGGGAATGAATGCTACAGGTTGTCACAATGTGTGTAAGATTTGTAATGAATTTTACAACTACTGTTTCCTTTTTTTTTTTTTCCACTGTATCAAGTGACGCTAGCGTCACTCATTTGTGGTTCTGTAACATAATAGTGACGCTAGCGTCACAAAGTTTACATTCTGTTTTCAGGTATAGCCTGACATAAGTGACGCTAGCGTCACAAAGTTTACATTCTGTTGTCAGTTTTAGCCTGACATAAGTGACGCTAGCGTCACTTAGTTTACATTCTGTTGTCAATTATAGCCTGACATAGGCGACGATAGCGTCAAAAATTTTACATTCTGTTGTCAGTTATAGACTGACATAAGTGACGCTAGCGTCACTTAGTTTACATTCTGTTGTCAATTATAGCCTGACATCGGTGACGATAGCGTCAAAAATTTTACATTCTGTTCAGTTATAGACTGACATAAGTGACGCTAGCGTCACTTATAATGGCTTTCTGTGCTGACTTCCCTGATATAGGTGACGCTAGCGTCACTAACTCTGTTTTTGGTGTATTTATCATACATGGCAGAAACCATTTACTTTTTTTTTTTACGCTACCGTCACTGTTATCTGTAAGAAAATATGTCATACTTGTAATATTTTGACTTCAATAT
The DNA here is from genome assembly GCA_012931725.1 of Litsea cubeba. Classification (NCBI taxonomy): domain Eukaryota; kingdom Viridiplantae; phylum Streptophyta; class Magnoliopsida; order Laurales; family Lauraceae; genus Litsea; species Litsea cubeba. The sequence continues at coordinate 73,988,808 of CM022948.1, forward strand.
TCCAAAATAATTCTTACAAAAAGTGAAGGCCAAAAAAATTATGTTCTTTACACATGAACATAAACAAACTCACAGGATTATGGTCCATCATCATGAAAACAAAACAAAAAAGTATGTTCTTTACAAGATGAACATCAATAGTCGCACAGGATTATGGTCCATCGTCATGAACACAATTTCTCACAAAAAAACAAAGAGAGTATTGTGTTGGCGACAGTTCACAGAAATAATTGAGACTAAGTCTGTCGATGTTGAGCCGGGGGATTTCGACAGCTCTGACGATTGTGGCCTTTCTCGTTGCAATTGGAGCATGTGAACACCCTTCGTTCCCTGTAACGATCCTCAGTTCGTATTCGATTCTTCTTTGGTCTCCCGGGCTGTTTAGTTGCAAGAGGAGGGATAACTCTTTCGTTCGAAATATGCTCCCATTGTTTGCTATCACGAGTGGCGTGAATCACCTCATTGTACGTGGCATGTAGTGCACTTGTTAGATACCAATTGTCGCAAAATTCATATGGATTATATTTCCTCACTCGCATTGAAGCGATTGCATGTGAGCACGGCATCCCAAGTACTTCCCACTTGCGACACGTGCAAGTTCGACGATCTAGATGAACAATGTCCACATACTGTGCAGACTGAACTTGAAACTCAACGAGTCCGGCAACGCGTACGTGCAACCTTCGGGCTTCTTCTGTTTCATGTCCTAGCAACTTCTCAGCATATGGAGTCAAGCGACTGTTAATGCAGCAGTTTTCAGCTTGTCTTTTTTGGAAGAACTCCATCAATCTAGCTCTTATCTCTTCCACTTGCTTGACTATTGGTAAAGCTCGAGTATCTTTCAGCATACTGTTGGTGCACTCAGCGGCATTACTTGTAAGCATGTCATATCGTCGACCTTCGACAAAGGCATTTGCCCAATGCTGCCGGCCAAATCCGTTTATATAATTGTATGCATCTTGATTGACAGCCCTGATGTCTTCCATAAACGCCTCATATTCACATGCTCTGTATGCCTTTGCAGCACACCAGAATTTCATCACAATTGCCGGATCTTTGAAGGTTGACTTAATGTTTTCCGCAAGATGACGACAACAGTAAGAATGACGTGCACTTGGAATCACATTTGCCAACGCGGGAACAAGGCCCTTCTGCCGATCGGAGACAATTGTCAAATCTGTAGGTTCTCCCAATGATACAGACAGATTGGCGAGGAACCACTCCCAGCTGTCGCGCCGTTCTGCCTCCGCAAACGCAAAAGCTATTGGGAACAGCTTGTGGTTTCCATCGAGGGTCACGGCAACCATTAGAACTCCTGGGTACTTGCCACGGAGATGTGATCCATCAACAGCAATCATTCGCCTAAGGGATGTTGTGAATGACCGGATGCATGGACCAAATGCCCAAAAAAATCTCCTGAACCTGTCGTCGTCTGACGTATCAATATTGGTGACAGTACCCGGGTTCATCAATTTCAACTCCTCACAATACAAAGGGAGGATCTTAAAAGAATCTTCATATGAGCCCCTAACAATGCGCAGTGCAATTTCCCTTGCCATGTGTGCCTTCCTATAAGAAATTGTGACACCAAACTCCATTTGATAGTCATTCATTATTTCCTTTGGCCTAATGTTGTGATTTAACCGCACTTTTTCCAAGATGTACTCTGCAATAAGTTCTGATGACGCTTGACGATGTGCAGTACCCATGGATGGCTTCGAACATTTATGGATTGGGTTGTAGGTCCTAACCTTGAAGCGTGGTCCACTCTCAATCATGGATGCGTGAATGCGCCATGGACAGTCAGTTTCCTTGCAACGTGCAGTGACTTTGAATTGTTGTGTCTTTAAGTGCTGGAGAGTGAAGTTGTTGTATATTGCAAATTTCGCTATAGTTCTCCTAAAATCATCACGGTTCGGAAATTCGCGCCCAAGCCACATCTCCCGAGATGTATTGTGTTCCAACTCTGTATCAAATTCTTCCGGGACCATGTCATCTTCGAATATAACTTTCCGATTATGGTAGCTTTGTTCTCCAACATTGTACATAGAAGGTCTTTGGCCTCTTGCCTTTGAAAACCCTGCAAGATTGGTTCCCGTGTTCCCAGATTCAACATTGACAAACTCTATTTCATCAGGCATGTTAACTTTCTCAACACGATCAATGAGTACAAAACTACTTTCTTTCGCAAATTCATTACCACCAATGTCTTCGACTGCTGAAAAATGAATGTCATTGTCTTCACATAGATTGACAGTAGGAATTTCATGACTTTCCCTGGAAGGTACTTTGCGCTTATCATTGTGATTGCTCCCAGAATAATCAATTTGTTTGCCTCGTAAAGAACGCATGTCCATCTCAGATGACCTGCTCAAGGTAAACACATGGAAATATTTACATTAGACTACTAGAAATAGTATTAAGCATTATATATAAAATACATAAAAAAAGATATTATGTACCTTCTAGGTTCTCTTATCTTATTGGAAGAACCATTCGAACTTCTACTGATGTATAGTAATATCCCATTTGTATTGTGTTGTGAAAGTGTTAACATGCACTTGATGTCGCTATCATCCTCTATGGCAGCCAATGAAAACACGTGCCCATTGTGATGAAGATAACGTATGCTTATGTTCTCACAGTTTTCTTCCCACTGTGTAGTTTGAAGAGCTATGTTCATCAATTCGGAGTATGTTATGTCACTTTGAATGGACCTCATCTTCTGATTTCCGCCTTCGTATACCGGGTGAATCATGTCAAATTTAAATTCTCCGTCATAATGAAAAATCACAATCAACTCACCATCCGACATCCTATTTCAAGACAGAAATAATTATTTAGGCATTATTTTTGTACAAACATGTACGGAAAATAGGGACAACCACCTCATTGACCAAAGTAGTGTGATATTTGCAAAGGGCCAAAGACGTAACACAGTGGAGGGGCATCTATGGCCTAGAACAGCTTACAGTCCACAATTTTTGAAAGTGTCTAGGGTTACAAACAATATAAAAAACATATGCAAGATTACAAACAATACAAACACTCAGTTTCACACTCAAAAACACAACATACAAGTGTGTGTGATAGTCTCTAACTTCATTGATACCAAAAGTAAATGAAAAGGCATCACAAATGATCGTTATATTCAATTTTTCCCCATGTTACTATGCAAAGATAGACATAAATGCACAAACCTTCAATAATGTACATCAACAGCCACAGAAATGTTAAGAAAATGACGGATTACACTTGAATACAAAAAATCAAATAAAACTTTCACACATCAGTTGGAGCCAGAGTAGATTTATTGACTAACATTTGTTCAGAAGAAGAATGTTCACTTTCAAAATACAACATTCACGTGCGTGACAATCTTTAACATCATGGACACCAAGAGTAAAAGGGAAAGCAACAAAAAAAAATACATTATCTTCATTTCTTTTCATGTTACCATGCAAAGATATACATAAATGTACAAACCTCTTTCATGAAGATCAACAGCCACAAAAATGGAATCAAAGTGACGGATTACACTCGAAAATAGAAGCCCATAGACCAGTCATGCTTCATTTCTAGCCAAACAAGAATTTTTATGATCCATTGGGTAGAACAAGATTGAAACCAGGGGACGACGCGAGTATTTAAAGGTTGCGCAAAGTGACGATATCGTCACTCAATATTATATCAAGTGACGCTATCGTCGCTATGAATATCATATAAAAAAAAAAGGAAATTGGCGGGAAGACCCAATTAGTGATGAGAATTGGGCCAGTACTATACCGGGTAAATGCCTATATTTTGGGACTTTTCCGGTAAAAACCCCTACAATTTACTATGAATAATAGCTACAATGGATATTTTATTCTCTTCATAGTGTGTATGTGTATAACGACACCAAAAACAGAGTAAAACGACGGCCTGAACCGTCGAACGACCGTCTCGAATATTGCAGTAGTATTTCGATAAATGACGGCCTGTTAGTCATTGGTTGTGGTTGCGTTTCAAGTAATTGACTAATCTCTGCAACTTCTTTTGCTTATGATGATTAGGGGTTTCAGTTTCATTTCTTATTTGAGCATTAACTGCTATGATATAACATTTTGGATTTTGTTGAGCCTTGTAATTTCCTATTTTATGGAACCTGTGGCCAACATTACTATATATCAGTTCTAAGTAAGCTGTCATATTGCATTTTTCTTGCATGCCTTCACTGGTGGCTAAAATTTCGATTTGCTAAGTCCACACTCTTGTTTATGATTTTGCAATCAATGAATCTTTCTCTTTGTTCATACTTCATACATGTAGAAAGGAATTGAGAATTGTGATTCAATAACCAAGTTTTGTAGTTGAATGATTATGCAGGACACCATGATTATGCAGATCTGCCATGCATCATGACACTTCCCCTGATCTTTGAGTGGTTGGGAGCAAGTTGAAGGATATATTGGGGGTATACTGAACTTTGCCTAAATTTCCAATCTCTGCAAAATAAATGCTTTGGCCAATTTGATGGGTCCTCTCATGCATAATGTTATCATTTGGATATGCTACGGTTAGAAGTTATTCATTTTTATGACTCAAGGGCCAAGGCCATTACATATCACTGGGATTTGCAATCATCAAAGGCTTTTCAAATTCAAAATTGGATGACATAATGGATTGGAGGGGTCATAACCTGAAAAAAATGTCTTTTGTTAATGGAGATCTGGGATTCAACGATACTTTTGAGAAACCATCATGTTCCCACCCCACACAAGTAAAAATATGCTGATTAGTGCCAAGCTCATCAGATGGGTTGTGTGCTGTAAGTAAAGGTTGAAAAGCCATCATGATACCTCCTCAATGTGCTATTGTTTTTCTTTCCATTTTCCTTTTTATTTAAATTGTATCGTGACTCAAAAGCACAACCCCATGGTTGTGAGTATGAGCACCTTCCAACTCTTATAACGGCCTCTTACAAATACCAAATGTTTATTGGAACGTGTGGCAATCTGTTTTGCAGTAATATCTGATGCTTTTTGAATTGGTTAATTTATTCATAGTTCCAAACATGTGCTAGACCCTTAATATATATGATGGCTCTTTGCTCTCTCCTACGTTTCCTTATCTCACATTTCCAACACCTCTCTGAAAATACAGAAAGTGGTTGTCAAGGTCTGTGACATGCCAGTCTGGAAGCTGCTGTAATCCTGGTAATCCTGAAGAAACAAGGAACAGACACCATAAGAGATAGTGAGAAGCAGAGGACAGTGATAGGTGTTGGTGAATCCTCAAGTTATGTCCATCCAATATATACTGTCCCAACTCCCTTAACTGAGTGTCGCGGGTGTAGAAATTACAGAACCAGAAGTGGACATGATCCTCCCACTCAGGCTTGCCATTCTTTGTCTTTTTTCTTTACTGAATCTGCGAGGTTTTGATGTTTTTATACTAGGACTTAGATTGAGCTTTTATTGGAGAGTTACGCTTGAGAAATTGCTTTGGACGAAATGTTAAAGAGAATATTCCCTAGTGTTTAAGCAATTCAGCAATTGCGTATCTTTTGTATGAGGATGGTCCAATCGCACTGCTCTATTTCTCCGTTGTCCATGGTTTAAGGTATTGGGGGATAGACCCTGGAGCTTTCATGGTATTGTTAGAGATTATTATCTAAGGATAAGATAGGATTAGGTTGGTTTTGATTATGAGAGATAAAAGAGAGTTGTTAGAGATTTTAGGATGGAGTTTGAACTTGAAAACTCTTGTTACTGCCTTCTATAAATTGAGAGGATTTCCTCTCCTTATGCTTACGGTGATTTTATGAAAATTATTTGAAACTCTTTATGATATTAGACTCGGGCTCGGCAATGATCTTACAATCAAACTGGGTGGACCCATCTTCTCCAATAATCACCGTCAACTTTTTTATTTTTCAATAAAATTAAGTATCATTTCTCATCCATTCATCACAGACAAACATGATGATCGATATTTACCATAAATTTATTTTAGAGATCAGATTATTTTCATGTTACAAATTGATCCTTTATCTGAAAGGACTATGTGACCGAGGGTGGATGTTAGCGGTTTTGATTATGAGAGATAAAAGAGATTGAACTTGAAAACTTGATAGGATTATGAGATTTTAGGATGGAATTTGAACTTAAAAACTCGTTACTGCCTTGTATAAATTGAGAGGATTTCCTCTCCTTAGGTTTGCGGTGATTTTATGAAAGTAATTCGGTATCGTATCTTGCTCTTGTTTTTTTTATCAACTAAAGAACTTTCTAGTAAGACCTTATACTCTATTTCAATAATGCTGGCTTATGGCCTAAAAAACTGCGTGAATCAGCTGCAACAAAGTGGCAATATAAAAGCATTAGAATAATACTACTTACATGCTAACAACTACAGATGCAGAGAATGGTGGAGAATAATCTACTGGTGGGAAATTATCCAAGAACTAGCATATATGGTTTGATTCCTCTGTGATCGGATAGTTGAATACAATGAGCTTTATTTGTTCCCTTAACTGAAGTGTTAACCATCACAATTATTGGTAATTGAAGGAAACACAATGGTTAGGGACTCCTTCCCTTGTGTTTCTGGAAGTGATTTGCTGATGGATTGTTTGACATCACTGCAACCGAATTTCCCTCCTTCATGGAGATCATTTGATATTCTGAAGCTCACCTTTTTAGTGTGGCACATGTGATGAATAATTGGCAGTTTAGCGCTACCCAAATCTCGAGTCCTGCCAAGAAGTGGGATCAGTAGAAAATCGATCTGTAACAACTGGGACGACCTAAGCGTCAGTTCTTACCTGGCTGTCCGAGGTTCCAACCTTGGGTATGTAAAATCTTTCCGCTTGTTGTGGGCTTTCTTCTCAGGGTCAAAAAAAAAAAAAAAACTGGGACGACCAAGATTATGGGAAAAAGAATAGGAAGATGTGGATTGTTGGTTACATGTTTCAGTTATCTTGGGCATTTGATCAGGTGACAGAGGTCTTGTAAAACTTTATTTCTGATCTAATATACATCCGGTGGTGCTATCAGAGTCCGGGAGCTTATTATTTTTATTACAGGAAGCACTCAAAAAGTCAAAATGTTAATCCTCTCCACCGATCCTCTTCAAAACTACAACCCCCTAGTTCACATCTGGGTTATAAGTTGTTGTTTTTTTTTTCCTACTTCCTACTCTGCCGAATTCAAACCAGCATTAATGTTACACCAAGCTACCGCCCTCATCTTCAAGTGAGGATATTTTATTCCCACCTCCTGTGTTGCCAAAGAGGGGACTAGAAGCCTGGAGGAGTGGTGCCACATCATACTCCCTATTGGATTTCTTACTACCAAAATTATGAGGCGGGCCACACTTGAGCAAGATCTGCAGCACATCCTTCATCGAAGGCCTAGTAGAAGGTAGTGTCCCAGTACATATCAACCCCAACTTAAACACCACACTCATCTCATTCAAGTAAGCAGGCTCCCTAACCTCATCATCAAGTGCTTCCTCCAATTCCTTCCCCTCCTGCAAGTGATGCCATGCCCACTCCGCCAGGCTACCATACCCATCGCACGTGCTGCACGCTTCCCGTCCTGTCGCCAGCTCCAGAAGCACCACTCCAAAGCTATACACATCACACTTCTCATTCACTCGAGTCGTGTGGGCATACTCGGGCGCAATGTACCCGAACGAGCCCGCTACAGAGGACACAGACTCGGGCTCTCCCTGCCCGGCTAGCATCCTGGCCAACCCGAAATCAGCGATCCGGGCCTTGAATTCCGAGTCGAGAAGGATGTTGCTGGACTTCACATCTCGATGGATGATGGGAGGGGAGCAGGAGTGGTGCATGTAGCAGAGCCCCTGGGCTGCACCCACTGCGATCCGGTACCGGGTCGGCCAATCCAACAGTCCCGATTCGATTGGTGCACCATTTCTCTTTTTAAACAGCCATCGGTCTAAGCTCCCATTCTCCATGTACTCGTACACGAGAAGCTTCGAATCCTCGCTCGAGATGCAACACAGCAGTTTCACAATGTTGGAGTGTCGGATCCGGCCCAGTATCTCAATCTCGGCTTGAAATTCCTTCTCCAACTTTGCAACCAAGCTCTTGCTCTTCCAAATCTTTTTCACTGCAACCACTTCACCCGCTCGATTCCCAACGGAGATCCGATAAACCTTTCCGGATCCTCCGCTCCCAATCAGGTTGCTTTCGACCAACCCGCGTACGATGTTGGCCTCTGTGAAATCCAGCCGTTGGAATGAGGTGAACTTCCACGTGGCGAGATCCTGTCTCAGCTTTGGCTTCCTGTAATCTCGTAGGACGAACCAAACGAGGAGAGCGAGGACAAGGGTTAAGAAGCCCGCAATTGCCAATATCGGGGCAAGAACTCGGGGCGATATTTTGGACGACTCGCGAGATTGTGAAGCGCAGGAGCGGAGGTAGATGAAGGGGTTTGACGCGCAGAGACCTGGATTGTTGAGGAAGCTGGTGTCGAATCCCGGGTTGTCTAGCTCGTCCGGGATCTTGCCGCTGAGTTGATTCGAGGAAAGGTCGAATTGGCTGAGTTTAAGGTTCCCGAGTTCCGGTGGGATCTCGCCGGATAGCTGGTTTCCCGACAGGTCGAGGGAGTTGAGCCCCGATAGCCATCCGATTGCCGCAGGAATTCTTCCGGTGAGCTGATTTTTGCTCATATCGAGAACGTTAAGAGCTCTCCATGAGATGATCTTCGGCGGTAACTCGCCGGAGATCCGATTTCCGTCGAGCTTAAGCGTCTGGAGTTGAGTGAGCTCGGTCAAACTTTCTGGAATCTCGCCGGAAAATTGGTTGTTGCTCCCCTTGAAGACCATTAGAATCTTCGAATACGAGATTCTCGCTGGAATTGGCCCCGAGAACTTGTTGTTGCTGATATCGAGTCGCGATAAATTCCACGCCAGCTTCTCCGGAAGTGGGCCGGTGAACTGATTATCAGAAATCATAATCGAGGTCAGATTCTCCGCCGACCAGAGTCCGACAGGGATATAACCGGAAAATCCGTTCTTGTATACCTGCACGGTCGTCAAGCTGTTGCAATTTCCGAGGGATTCCGGCACGGATCCGCTCATATTGTTGGAAAAGACCACCAGGCCTCGGAGCACGCCGCCGTGGCAGAGATACTCCGGCAGAGTTCCGGAGAGTCTGTTGATGGCGACCTCAAAATTCTCCAGATTCGTATGAAGTCCTAATTCCGGAGGCAGAGATCCCGTCAAGCTGTTGTTGAAGAGACGGACGTCGATCAGACGAGGCAGCCGGCCCAAACCGGCCGGGATCTCGCCGGAAATCCGGTTATAGTATAGAAACAGATAGGACAGATTCCGCAGTTGTCCGAAATCTTCGGGAATCGTTCCTGTGAGCTGGTTCATTGACAGATCTACGTCTACCAGGCCAAGAGCATCAACCGGTCTCGGAATTTCACCAGACAAGCTGTTGTAGAAGAGATAAACTACCTTCAAATTCTTCAATCTGAACAGATCTCTCGGAATGTCGCCGCTCAGTTTGTTCATTGAGAGATCGAGAAACACGAGATCAGTGAGGTTCGTGAGAGATTCAGGAATCTCACCGTTCAGATTCGAGTTTCTAATCCAGAGGTTCTTGAGCTTCTTCAACCGGCCGAAGTCAGGCGGGATTCTCCACTCCGGCATGATCGAAAGGTAATTGAGAACGAGGGTTTCAAGATTTGTCAGATTTCCAATCTCCGAGGGAACAGAGCCATTGAAGAGATTCAGATGTAGCTCGAGATCGATGAGATTCGACATGCGGCCGATCTCCGGCGGGATGTCGCCGGTGAAGTTGTTTCCGTAGAGGTAGAAGTACTGGAGGGAGGAGAGGCTGTCGATGTCGGAGGGGAGGCTGCCGACGAAGTAATTCTGCGAGATGTCGAGGTACTGGAGATTGGTGCAGCTGGAGAGATAGATGGGGAAAGTGCCGGGGATGTTGTTCCAGTGGAGGTCGATTTTGGTGAGGCTTGTGAGGTTGCAGATGGAGGACGGGATTGGGTAGGAGAGGCTCTTGTATGAAAGATCGATTGCAGTGATGGTGCCATCTGCTGTGCAATTGATTTCAGGCCAGGAGCAGTGGTTGCCATTGGAGGAAGTCCAGTGGGAGAGGGAAGGAGGGTTTTGCCAGTCGGATTTGATTTTGAGGAGGATTTGGAGCTGTTGTTGCTGTGGGGTTTGGGGTTGGGATTGGGATTCTGACTGGAAGGGCAGAGAGAGGAGGATGAGAAAGAGCAAGGGCAGCAGGGGAGAAAGCGAAAGGAACTTTAATTTCGCCATTCTTTAAAAAGAGTCTGGTTCTGGTTCTGCTGCTTCTGCAATTTTTCTCTGCTTTCGGTTCTCAGTTGAGAGGAAGGAGGAAGCTAGAATGGATAGATTGATACATGCCGACAAATTCTGGCTTTCAGAGAAAATGTTTAACGGAGTTCCTAGTTTTTTAGTTGGCGTGTAGGACGCCGTGCGTGTTCTCACTTATATCCTATACAACAAAGAATTGGGTCTCTATCGCTTTAGTCAATAGTCAAATCATTCTTTCTAGAAAAAAATACAAAAGCACTTGGCCCGCGGGGGTGAGATCCTACGGTGAAAAATAGATTTGTGTGGGGATATTTCCGGACCACCCGCTAGGGGGCACAGAATAGGACCTCAGACCGGACCAGATCACAAAAACAGATCGGATCGAATCGGACCGGATTTGTGGTCCTAGCGGTCCAAATCCGGTCCGGTCTGGACCGGATCAAATTTTTTAAAATAATAAATTTTGTTTTTAATGAGCCCATGAGCCATGAGCCCAATGCCCCAGCCTAGCACCCATTTGTAAAACTCATCATTCATTCATTTGACATTTGCCCACTTTTTAGATGTGAGGTGAAAATAAAAAAAATAAAAAAAAATGAAGGAAACCGGTCCGGTCCTTCATTTTATGCCGGACCAGAAATCCGGTCCGACAGGATTCCGGTCCGAAAATCAGACCGAAAATCTGGTTGATCAGCCCTACCACCAGCTCAGTAGGTCTTGGCCTCACATCTTAGCTCGGTCAGGTGCTTCCATCCCAGCTCATGCCTCTAGCTCGGCAAGGTGCTTCTACCTCGGCCCATGCCTCCATCTCGGCTAGGTGCTCCCACCTCGGCAGACTCCACCTCGACACCCCTGCTAGGTCAATGTTGCTTCCGACCTCGGTCACGATGCAAGAACTAGCCAAGGCAGGGGGTGATAGCTGCCCTCCTATGTACATTGAGTAACGCTACAAGACGTGCGACAAGACAAAGGCACCGCCCATATCCACTGACAGATCGCCCTCCATAGCTCCCAAGGCGTCAGGATATGGCTACGATGAGACTGTCGTTGATGTCAAAGTATGCTACGATGGGACTGCACCTCGCTAGTATCTGACAAGGTGGGGCTACGACAGGACAGTCAACCACCTCCTTTCCCCCCCTGCTCCTCAGGCATAGGGGCAGGCGAACACCACACTTTGGTACGCCCATCTCCTTTCCAAAAATCTTCATCCTTTGCTTAGTTCCCACACTAACTTAGGCATCGGAGAGCCCTGCGCTGTCAAAGCCAGGGTCCTTTGATCCTCTCTCTTTTTCTTTCTCCCCTTTCAGGTTCCAGCAACTAATCTTCATCAGTTCTTTGGCTAAGTCCTATCAGGCACCCCCTAATCTCGTGAGTTACATTTTTTGCACTTACAAGATTAATCCTACTTTTTATCGAATGGGGGTTTTCGATATTATGATTAACGGTTAGGAGGGCATGTTTAGCAACTGTCCTCAAGTCGGAATGGTTTTACGTGATATTAAAGAAGGGAGGCGGTCCTGCCTTACGGTCCTTACGGTTCGGAATGCCCACTGGGGCCCACTTCATGATCAGTCCAAATTGACCACTCATTTATAACCCCCTTATAGGCAATGAATCCTATGAATTTGCATGGATTCAGATGAACTAGACTGTTGGATTGAGGGTCAATTTTTTTTCTTTATTTTAAAGCTATTAAAATTGTGGACGTTGGAAGAAGGGGTTATAAATATTAGATTGACTTCAAATTTGATATATAAGTTGACCCCACTTGGATCTTTCGATCCCCCTTGTCCCATGACCAGTATGGTCTCACGGTGGGCCCTAATAAGCGGTTCGCACCGTAAGGACGGTCCTTACAAGACCGCCTCCCATTAAAGAAGGGAGGCAGTCCTGTAAGGACCTTATGGTCCTTACGGTTCGGAACGCCCACTGGAGCCCACCTCATGATCAATCCAAATTGACCACTCATTCATAACCCCCTTATAGACGATGAATTCTATGAATCTGCATGGATTCGGATGAACTAGACCGTTGGATTGAGGGTCAATTTTTTTTCTTTGTTATAAAGCTATTAAATTTATGGATGTTGGATGATGGGGTTAGAAATATTAGATTGACTTTAAATTTAATATGTAAGTTGACCCCCACTTGGATCTTTCAATCCCCTTGTCCCATGACCAGTAGGGTCTTGTTTCCCACTTGTGATGTCGCGGTCTTCAAAGATTCTATTGCCCCCCATCGGATATCGCCAATCCGCATTTTTAAAGGCCAGGGTATATAAACCCAATTCAATTTCTGCGAAGAAAGCATCCCCAATTCCTTCTCGATCCCCAAACCCCTTTCTCCCAACCTCTAACCCTTCTCTTCTGCTGCTGCAACTGGACTCCACCGACAACGACAACGACAACGACAACGACCGGTCTCCCCCACTCCTCTCCGTCTGTCAGCAGCGATTGGAGGCTCTAGCTGCTGCTGCGATTATTGTAAGTGCTCGAATCGATCTAATATTCTTCTTCTTCTTCTTTTTTTCTTCTTGTTTTTTCTTTGTAGATTTATTTTGTTTTTTTTTTTTTTTTTATTTCAGATGAGTTTGGATGGAGATGTGGAGAGATTTTAGGTCGAAGTGGCAGAACAGAAAAAATCCAAGCGGTAGCTGCTAGACCTTGTGGTAGGGGCGTACATCGGGTCGGGTCCCGGGTTATCGGGCCGGGTTTGACCCGACTCGGTAATTTTATAAACACAAGAAACCCGCCCGAATGCCCGGTAAACTATATCCGGGTTATCCGGGTTCGGGTTACCGGGTCACCCGGTTAATTATAAAGTTTAAAATATTTTTTTTAGAACAACTAAAAGTTTCAATAATTGAGATAAAAAAATACTATAAATATATATATACAGTAAACATACAATAAATATAAATATATATATTTTTAATGTTTATTTGTATATATTTGTACATATATATATACAAATAAATATATATAAAAAAAATGCATAATCGGGTTATCAGGTCACCCGATAACCCGATTAACCACACTTTCTTAACCCGGAACCCGGTCCGGATAAGGACTTATCGGGCCGGGTGAGACCCGACCCGGTAAAAGACCCTATGTCACCCGCCCGATTAGGTCCGAATCGGACCGGGTCACCGGGTCAGGGCGGGCTTTGAAACCCGGTGTACACCCCTACCTTGTGGAGCAGAAAACTTATAGAGATCTCGAAAAAGAACGCACTTATCAAGACCTATCTGGACAAGATTGTATGTATTTCTTCTATTTGTCGTTCCTTTTTTTTTTTTTTTTATGTTGCTTGTTTTCTTTTATCAGTTCAAAGCATTTCTGTTGTAGATAGGAGATTTGGTAGCTTAGGTATACATTGGTGTTTTGAGCTGTATCGGTTAGGATGAGAAAGCCTATTACTAATAGAGAAAATGTTTAGGAGAAATGGTGTGAGATTGTTCAGTTAGCTATGGCCTTTACAGTTGATTTTGTTAATATGGTCACAGATGGTAAAAAAAAAAAAAAATCTTTTAGGAATCATAATATGGATGGTTGAGATTAACTGCATCACGAAAATGTTGTCTGATCATTTTCCAGAGTAGACGGAATGTCTTCTCCAATTGGTATGCCCAATAGTGCTCATTTCTGCAGTTGTTCCACCTATACTCTCTACTTTAATATGTTAGGAGACTACTTACAAAACCTGAACTATATTTATAGATAACTATAATACGGTTACATTGCTGATAAAAAAGATTGTAGATGCTGGATAATTTTGTGACGTTGAATTCAGCTAACAGATAAAGAGGTAAAGGTGATGATACCTTTACCATAAATGTTGTACATCAGAGTTGGTAATAGATGATACCTTTACCATAAAGGTGATTGTGTGGGGATATTTCCGAACTCACCGGATGACTGGCCGGATGCTCTATCTCATGCTCCGGCGCCAGCTAGGCCATCTCGGCAAGGCCCGTCTCCGGCCAGAGACTCATCTCGGCACCTTGCACGACATTTCCACCTTGGCCAGGACGCTCCAAGCTCGGCTGAGCTCCACCTCGGCCAGGTCGTCTCCAGCTCGGCTAGGGACTCCTCCCCGGTCCTCCATTTCGGCGTCTCTGCAAGGGCTCTAACCAAGTCAAGGTCCTCTCCGACCTCGGTGAGGATGCCAGGACTAGCCGAGGCAGGGCCTGACAGCTGTCCACCCTTGGACACTTGAGCACGCTATGGCCCGTGCGACAAGACAAGGGGGACAGCCCGTATCTCCTGACAGATCGCCCTCCACAGCTCCCAAAGCGCCAGGATATGGCCTAACGGGACAGGACAGGCTACGACGGGACCAGACAGGCTACGATGAGACCGCGCCTCCCTAGTACCTGACAAAGTGGGCTATGACAAGACAGCCAACAACCCGTTTGCCTCCTCCTCCTCTATATAAACACAGCTACCCCTCCAGAAAAAGGAGGACGCCATTACCACTCTGGTATGCCATCTTCTTCCCCAAAAATCTCCTCCCTCTGCTTAGTTCATACACTAACTTAGGCATCGGAGAGCCCTGCGCCGCCCAGGCCAGGGTCCTCTGACCTGCATTTCTCCTTCCTTTTCTCAGGCTCCAGGCGCAGGCATCGGTGTCCCTAATCTCACTCGGGTAAGTCCTCTAAGGCACCCCCCATTATTGTGGGTCGTTATTTTTTGCTCCTACAATTGGCGCCGTCTGTGGGGAAGCAATATCCCAGCCTTCCAACCTTCTCCAAATCTTTCCAAACACCATGCCTCGAAGAACCAGAAAGGGAAAGGAACCTATCGCATTGTCGACACAACTGCCGACGGTCCCCCGCCGAGAGAGGTCAGGAGCAAGATCTGGCCAAGCAGGCGACCAACAGCAGGATACTCGGTCGGGTTCATCCTCTAAGGATTCGACCTCGACTCTACCCCCCCGAAAGACGCGCCCTAAAGAGCATAAGCAACCGGGCCCGGGAGCAGTTCAACCTCCGCGACAGCGATCATATCGCTTCCAGCTCAGCGGATATCTCCAGCTCGCTAGTAGCCCCCAGCTCTGCAGGAATCTCTTCCAACTCGGGGGCAGCTAGACGGAACTTTTTGTCACTTAGCTTCCGACCTCATGCTGGTCCGTCCACGTGCTGGTTTCCACCTCACGCTGGTTTCGGCCTCATGATGGTCTCGACCGCATCAGACGACCTCATGCTGGTCCGTCCACGTGCTGGTTTCCACCTCACGCTGGTTTCGGCCTCATGATGGTCTTGACCGCATCTGACGACCTCATGCTGGTCCGTCCACGTGCTGGTTTCCACCTCACGCTGGTTTCGGCCTCATGATGGTCTCGACCGCATCTGACGACCTCATGCTGGTCCGTCCACGTGCTGGTTTCCACCTCACGCTGGTTTCGGCCTCATGATGGTCTCGACCGCATCTGACGACCTCATGCTGGTCCGTCCACGTGCTGGTTTCCACCTCACGCTGGTTTCGGCCTCATGATGGTCTCGACCGCATCTGACGACCTCATGCTGGTCCGTCCACGTGCTGGTTTTCACCTCACGCTGGTTTCGGCCTCATGATGGTCTCGACCGCATCTAACGACCTCATGTTGGTATCGCCCTCGTGCTAGCTACGCGCTTCACAGGTTTGGCCTCATGTTGGTCTCGGCCAGTGCCATCGAGGCTGCCTTCGGGTTCTTACACCCAGGTTTCTCCACCTCGGCGAGTGCCAGAAAGACAAGTCACGGGTTAACAGCCCTGGAAAAGGCCTCGAGTTCGGACACTCGGCCAATTCCTAAACTCGGTCTTCACCCATCTCCAAGGGTTAACAGCCCTGGAAAAGGCCTCGAGTTCGGACACTCGGCCAATTCCTAAACTCAGGGTCTTCACCCATCTCCAAGGGTTAACAGCCCTGGAAAAGGCCTCGAGTTCGGACACTCGGCCAATTCCTAAACTCAGGGTCTTCACCCATCTCCAAGGGTTAACAGCCCTGGAAAAGGCCTCGAGTTCGGACACTCGGCCAATTCCTAAACTCAGGGTCTTCACCCATCTACAAGGCTCTACGCCCTGGAAATGGCTTCGAGTTCCTACACTCAGCCTTTCCTAAAGCCCCGTGTCTTGGACACACTCCGGCTCTACGCCCTGGAAACGGCATGGAAGAGTTCCTACACTCAGCCTTTCCTAAAGCCCCGTGTCTTGGACACACTCCGGCTCTACGCCCTGGAAACGGCATGGAAGAGTTCCTACACTCAGCCTTTCCTAAAGCCCCGTGTCTTGGACACACTCAGGCTCTACGCCCTGGAAATGGCTTCGAGTTCCTACACTCAGCCTTTCCTAAAGCCCCGTGTCTTGGACACACTCAGGCTCTACGCCTTGGAAAAGGCCTGCAGTTCCTACACTCAGCCTTTTCTAAAGTCTGGGTTCATAAACCCCCCAAGGCAGTTCGGCCAAGGACAGTTTCCTGAAGTCCGGGTTCATACACCCCTCAAAGACCGTTTCCGAACTTATGCTCATCTCCGACCCACTGTCGCAAGGCAGTTCGTCTCGGCCAAAAGCTGGCCACTTCGGCTAAGGGCAGCTCTACAAGATTGCAGTAGAGACTGTTCCGTATCACCTCCTCGGCCTCATGCCAGTTTGCAGCTCCACAGCAGCGCCAGACTCCAGTACGGCAGGAAATCCTTCCTCCGGCTCGGCAGCAGTGCCAGTCTCCGGTTTAACAGCCTCCTCATCAGCTTGCTTCCTCAGCAGCAGCAGTAGCAAGATACTCCTAAATAAATGAGCCATCTCCCTTGGCTTTCAGCAACAATGCACTCTCCAGCTCGACAGAGGCATCTTGTTACAGCTTCACAGTGATGCCAACCTCCAGCTCCGGTTCATTGCCAGCCAGTCATCCTCCATGATACTTACCTTCTGACCTCAAGAGAGCAGTCTATCGAGCTCAGAAGCTGGGGGGCTATTGTGTGGGGATATTTCCGAACTCACCGGATGACTGGCCGGATGCTCCATCTCATGCTCCGGCGCCAGCTAGGCCATCTCGGCAAGGCCCGTCTCCGGCCAGAGACTCATCTCGGCACCTTGCACGACATTTCCACCTTGGCCAGGACGCTCCAAGCTCGGCTGAGCTCCACCTCGGCCAGGTCGTCTCCAGCTCGGCTAGGGACTCCTCCCCGGTCCTCCATTTCGGCGTCTCTGCAAGGGCTCTAACCAAGTCAAGGTCCTCTCCGACCTCGGCTCCCCGACCTCGGTGAGGATGCCAGGACTAGCCGAGGCAGGGCCTGACAGCTGTCCACCCTTGGACACTTGAGCACGCTATGGCCCGTGCGACAAGACAAGGGGGACAGCCCGTATCTCCTGACAGATCGCCCTCCACAGCTCCCAAAGCGCCAGGATATGGCCTAACGGGACAGGACAGGCTACGACGGGACCAGACAGGCTACGATGAGACCGCGCCTCCCTAGTACCTGACAAAGTGGGCTATGACAAGACAGCCAACAACCCGTTTGCCTCCTCCTCCTCTATATAAACACAGCTACCCCTCCAGAAAAAGGAGGACGCCATTACCACTCTGGTATGCCATCTTCTTCCCCAAAAATCTCCTCCCTCTGCTTAGTTCATACACTAACTTAGGCATCGGAGAGCCCTGCGCCGCCCAGGCCAGGGTCCTCTGACCTGCATTTCTCCTTCCTTTTCTCAGGCTCCAGGCGCAGGCATCGGTGTCCCTAATCTCACTCGGGTAAGTCCTCTAAGGCACCCCCCATTATTGTGGGTCGTTATTTTTTGCTCCTACAGTGATGATACATTAGCATCATTCTAGCATAAATACATGAACATAGTCTACTTCTTTCTGTGAGTCAATTTTTCATTCAACATTAATTCATACACTAATCATAAATTGCCTTTCATTATCTTATTGAACCAAACCAGGGCAACACAAATGAAACTGTAGAAGTGATGCATCTTGCAAAGCAGAGAAACGAAAACTATGAACAGAACAAGGAAGATCAAGTTATCAGAGAGTCATCTTTGTTTAAGCTTGTTGGTGCTGCAGATGTGTACAATTTGGAGGTAAAATGGCAGTGGGTGATCCTTTTGTACTTCCTTTTGTATGTCTATAGATCCCTTTGTATGTCTCTGTAATGTTTCTGTCTTTAATATATATATATATATATTTCTCCTATTTCCTAGCAATAACAAAACGAAAAAATGTTGTTGTTGTTTGAAATAAGTTGTGAAAACAATGGGGCAGGTGATTGTGGGTAGGCCCAACCTACTTTTTAAGAAATGGTGAAACAAGCCAGCTTTTGGTTCCTGCCTTTCAATACAGAATAAGATATTTGGATGCTCATGCTTATCTATCATGGAATAACTAAAAGTTTCCACTGGATTATGTATAAAATCCCTATCTTGTGGAGGAAGGCTTGGGGAATGGCACCACATCTCTGGGAATACACCTTTTGAATTTCCACATCAGTGTGTTGATTTTTTATTATTATATTTCTATGTGGGTTTAACGTGGCATGCACCTTGAAGGAATGCCACTAGCCAGTTATAGATAATTGCTTCCATTGTTCTTTAACCTCTTCCATTCTACAGGAGGTTGTTTAGTTTCTTCTCTTTGTTGGTCTTTTTTGGGATTTTAATACGGTTATAAATCATTTGTGAATGAATACTAACAAGATTGTTTTCCATGATGGCTGAGGATGTGATCTTGGATGCGGCGGGCTTAAGTTCAGTAGAGGAAATTCATATCTCTAGTGTCAGCTCTATTCTTTAAATTATTCTTGTTTTACCTGTTTGGTTGATATTTCATTAACTGTACTGTTTTTTCTAATTAGATTGCCTTTTGTGATTGTTCTATTCAAATAATTGGTTTCTGACTTGTGACTGTTCTGTGTAAATTTGGTGAGTGAAACCTATTTAGCTCTTCTGTTTTAAAGTTTTGTATCTAACACATTTCATTCTACATGTGAAGAGAAGTTAGAAAACCTACATCCTGCATAAGAAAAGCAGCTTATAAGGCATTCTTCAGGTGGTGTTACTTCTAGTAACGATGAAAATGTTCTTTCTTGATTTTTCAGTACTTTCCCATGCACCTGGACAGATTTTTGTGTTATTGAAAAATAAGCTCTTTCACATATGGGAGATTAATGTTGAGATTTCAATTGATTTCCTCATTGGGTGTATGCAAAATTATGGTGGAAGCTTGTAATATTACTGTCAAAATATATTGTCCATTTGCTGGTCATTTCTAGACGTTCTATTTCTGTTAGAATCTGGTTTTGGCCCTTGGGTAGGCCTGGTGGAAGGGCTTGGACACTAAATGCTTGCGTTGCAGCATGTGTTCATCCAATACTAGTATAGTATACTGCTGGGATACAGTTTGACTGTCTCATGTTCTAATAGGTTCAGTTTTCTGTGACTCCAAACAATAATCTCATTGCATCTTAAGTATCAGAAGTAATGTGTCTCTGTTGTTGATGTTCTCTAAATCGTTTTTGTTATGTTCAGAAACTTGATGCAGCTGTTGTTGATAATGGAGCCAAACCAGAGGCAGCAGCTAGACAGACAGCTGCTATGATCAAAACCTGAACAACCTGTAAAAGTAATCGAAATCAACTCAAATTCAGAAAAAGGGAAAACCAAGAACTTTACAAAGTAATCAAAACACATGATAGTTGCCTTCTTTTGCCATATTTTCCAACCGAAGAGACTGAACTTCATCCGCGTGCACAAGGTGTTTGGGGCCAGCACTTTGGATTTCTCCATGAATGGAGTGATGTTTTATATTTGTATTTTTTGTAGGGTTATGTTCACTTTGTACCAAATATGTTATAGTGTTGGGTTCATTTTGTAATGAATGCTCTTCTATTTAATAAAAGTTTTACCCTTAAGCCAAAACATTAATTTGGGATTATTGATGTAAATTGATGATTGTGATAAATAAAATCTACCATTGATAAGGATGTAATATGAAGATGTATGGATGATGATTATTTGCATCTTTTTTAACCATCTTCTTTAAATATTTCTAAAATTTCGAGCTATTATAAATAATTCCAAATAAAAAAAGAATCGTTCCTAATCGATTGGATTGGGCTAAGGAAGCCCCATCTTTTTATTTTTGATTGGATTGAGGCATTTGTTTTGAATAAAAGCTGAGCTTTATTGAGTAATATGAGTCAAGTGCAATGCTCCATCACTCGACTGTCTTGTGTTTTTTTCTCTCTTTTTGGGTAAACAACTCGATTATTTTGTGATACTATGTGTTTGAGGTGCTTTGGCTGAAAACTTTGCATCTTTTGTTTTTAAGTTTCATTTGGAGTAAAAAAATGACCCCTGTTTTTCAGATAAATGATGCCTTTTTCTTAACTTATACGACGGCGCAATTTTTAAGATGACCATTACGGTTTAGGGCCGTTGTTTATAGTATCCACTGGCATTGTGGGAGTCGATTTATTAAAGATCATGGAAAAAAGGATTGTCTCTATATGAAGAGATCATAAAATGTTTTATTTTGTAGGTACCTAAATAGGTCAGAAAAAAATGCTTTCCCGTTAAGGGGAGACTATGTTAAAATTTTCATAATTTTTTTTTATTTACAAAATGTTTTTTTCAGGATGAATTAGAGGATATGGAATTATTTTTGGGTTATTTAAATGGATTTGAGATGGAGAAATTTGGTTTTTTTTTTTTTTTTTTTAGATTCATCTCCCGTTACCAAACGTGGATCCGAAGGAATCATTGCTGATTCCTCTGTGCTCGCCAAACGTGGAATGCGATGAATCCTCTCCATCATAAATCCTCAAAAAAGAAAGTCTAATTCCACGGAACCAAAGATTCCTCCGGAGAGGGGATTCCTCTCCCGTTACCAAACGTGCCCTTAAAATGGTTTTGTGCCGAACGTGAGGGCCCAAATCTATCATTGGTCTAATACTTTAATATGCACCACCGGGCACGACTAGAAGCTAATATAGAATACGATTAAAGGAAAGGGTCGAGCTAATTAAAAAAATAAGCCCGGATTAAATGGGTTTATTGAGGTCTTGATTAAAAAAAGTACATATTGTGTGGGGAGATTTCCAGAGCTACAGGATTAAGCTAATCACAGCCATCAGATGGGTTTAAGCATCCTCACGTGCCATCCGCGTGCCGTCTACGTGGCACCGATCTCATCCCGGCTACCAGGACAGAGGCCTTGGCCGACATCAAGCATCTCCGGGCAACAAGTACCGAATTGGCCCACCTCGGGCTTCATCTCGGCAAGGAGTCCACCTCGGCTGGGCCACCTCAATGCCATCTCGGCAGCAAACTCCACCTCGGCTGAAGAGGCCGGGACAGAGGCCGAAGCAAGATAGAACCTTCACTTGCGCCCCTCTTCCCCCCCACGTCATCAGGCACGTGGAGGGACAGGGGCACGAGCTGGCGGGACAGGCGACATCCAGCCGCCCACGATTTTCGCCAGATCCCTGACAGAATCCCATCCAGCGGCTGAAGCCACATCAGGGCAGGACCCGAGGGCAGATCCGCTGGTACCCCTACCGCCAAAGGCGCCCAACAGGATCTGGCCCAACAAGATGTGCATTAAATGCGATGTGGGCTGACCCGACGGGCATTTAATGCAAAGTGGGCTGGATTGGACCTCAATTAATGCAATGTGGTCTGATCATGACTTCCCAGTCAAATCGCGGGACCCACACCAAAATATCTCCCAAAAGATACGTTCCACACTCTATAAATAGAGACTCATACCACCATCAAAGGTACGCATAATCCCATTCACAGAGCCCTTCCTCTGTCTTTCTTCTCCCTCTCCTTCCATTGTTCCAGTTCCCACACTGACTTTGGCATCGGAGAGCCTTGCGCCGCTCAGGCCAGGGTCCTCTGACCGTTTGCTACTCTCTTTCAGGCTTTCGGGCGGCATCCAGACATTCCAGACACCATCATCTTCTCGGATAAGTCCTATAAGGCACCCTCTTATTGTGGGTCATAATTTTCTGCACCTACAATTGGCGCCGTCTGTGGGAAAGCAATATCCCAGCCTTCCCAACCTTCTCCGAACCTTTTCAAACAATCTTTCTAAACCTCAATCTCTCAGAAGCCATGCCTCCGAAAGCTAAGAAGGGTGTAGAATCGTCGAGAGCAGCACTCGGGCTGCTACCACCGCCAGCGGACGTCCCTCCTCAGGGACGGTCCCGAACGATCCAAGGCACATCCGCAGGCGAGGGTCGCCTGGGCTCCCAACTCTTTGTCGAGATCCCATTCCAGGAGGGAGTCGAGGCCTCGCTCTCAGCGGACGAAGTCGCGCCACCCGGACGCAGTGAGCGTCAGCATAAGCGTCCCCGGAAGGACAAAGCCGTGGCCGTAGGAGAAACGCGCCACGCTCAACCCCCTGGAGAGGTTCCTGAAGCTGCCCTCCTCCAGAAGCAACTCCAGAAGCAAGAACGGATGATTCGCGAGCTCCAGCAGCAGCTGAAGGCAGTGCAAACTGCCTCCTTGAGGAAGGTCTCTGAGCCTCAAGGGAAAAAGAAGGACGCTCCCAGCAGGGCAGCCCAGCCTCCTCGTGAGGAACTCAGACATCATCTGGACCAGAAACGGAGCCAGATCCGTGACGAAGGCTCGAGCAACAGCCGAAGTCACCACAGCCGCGACGGCCGAACTCATAGCCGTCGTAGCCCAAACCATCCCAAGCGGAAGACCCGAGCTCAGACTCCAGAAAAGGACGACGAGCAAGAGCGATTTGACAAACGTGTCAGATTGGCTCTCCAGCGCAACTTAGACATGCGGGATCAGAAGCAGCTCTGTGGTCACACTGATCTCGGGGGCTCTCCCTTCACAAAAGAGATCGAGCACACCCCCTTGCCCAAGAAGTTCTCCGTCCCGCGGTTCGTCCCCTATGACGGACTGTCCGACCCATCTGCACACCTCCGACACTTCTCCCAGAAGATGTCCATCTGGGGAAACGAGGGTCACCTGAACTGCAAAATCTTCTCCTCCAGTTTGGGTGACCTCCCCCTGAAGTGGTTCTGCTCCCTCCCGGAGCAGTCGGTTTCCAGTTGGAAGGAGCTCCAGCTCTCCTTCCTGAAGAAGTTCCAAGCCTACACCGTCGTCCCCAAGAAGGAAGGGGACCTCATCGCCCTGAGAATGAAGCAGGGCGAAACTCTCGCCAAGTTCACCCACCGATTCTGGGCGGTCTACAGCCAGATCGAGGGCGCGAGGGAGGGGATAGCCATCTACGCCTTCCAGCATGCCCTGATCCCTGGCACCAACTTGCGAAAGGACTTGGCCGGGGACACCCCAGAATCCATGTCAGAATTGATGTCCCGGGTGAAGCGCTTTATCGCCCGGGAGGAAGACGAGATCCGAGCTAAGGATCAGGACGGGCATCCGGAGCCCGAACAGAAGAATAGCCAGCCTCGGCAGAAAGGCGGGAGGCCCTCCCAGGAGCAGGAGCCCAAGTAGGCTTGGTTCTCCAGTTCGGCGAAGCCTGCGTCGTCCAGGTCTGGGGGCACCTTGCAGCTCGGACCTCCCACCAGCGCCAGTCAGGGCGTCAACGTCGTCTTCAAGGAGCCGATCTACCGCATCCTGA
Organism: Litsea cubeba; assembly: GCA_012931725.1. Taxonomy (NCBI): domain Eukaryota; kingdom Viridiplantae; phylum Streptophyta; class Magnoliopsida; order Laurales; family Lauraceae; genus Litsea; species Litsea cubeba. Next base: position 74,012,711 of record CM022948.1, read on the forward strand.
CCAAGATCAGGTCCAAGCCGTTCTTCAAGTACCCTCCGCCCATGCAGAATGAGCCCACCTCAGGCGCCCGAAGCAAGCTCTACTGCTCCTTCCATAGGGGCAATGGGCACAGGACCGAAGACTGCAACTCTCTGCAGTGGTATCTGGAGAAGCTGGCCGAAGAGGGCCACATTCCAGAGTTCGTTGAGGCAGTAGATGCTGGCGGCAGCGAGGGCCGAGTTCACCAGAGCGCAGCCCAGATTCCAGACAACGAGGATTCGGAGAAGATCATTACGTGATCCATCTGGCGTCCTCTGTATCCATCTGTATCCCAAGAAATTCAATTTCTAAAAGATGTAATGAATCTCTGAATCAATGGAAATGGCGTTCGCCCCGTCATCAATCTGTCACCTTTCTGGTCGACTCCGGCAGCACAGGCTCTATGCCCTGGAAACGGCATAGAAGAGTTCTTACACTCAGCCTTTCCTAAAGCCCCCGTGTCTTGGACACACAGGCTCTACGCCCTGGAAACGGCATAGAAGAGTTCTTACACTCAGCCTTTCCTAAAGCCCCCGTGTCTTGGACACACAGGCTCTACGCCCTGGAAACGGCATAGAAGAGTTCTTACACTCAGCCTTTCCTAAAGCCCCCGTGTCTTGGACACACAGGCTCTACGCCCTGGAAACGGCATGGAAGAGTTCCTACACTCAGCCTTTCCTAAAGCCCCCGTGTCTTGGACACACAGGCTCTACGCCCTGGAAACGGCATGGAAGAGTTCCTACACTCAGCCTTTCCTAAAGCCCCCGTGTCTTGGACACACAGGCTCTACGCCCTGGAAACGGCATAGAAGAGTTCTTACACTCAGCCTTTCCTAAAGCCCCCGTGTCTTGGACAAACAGGCTCTACGCCCTGGAAACGGCATAGAAGAGTTCTTACACTCAGCCTTTCCTAAAGCCCCCGTGTCTTGGACACACAGGCTCTACGCCCTGGAAACGGCATAGAAGAGTTCTTACACTCAGCCTTTCCTAAAGCCCCCGTGTCTTGGACACACTTGGGCTCTACGCCCTGGAAACGGCATGAAAGAGTTCCTACACTCAGCCTTTCCTAAAGCCCCGTGTCTTGGACACAATCGAGGCTCTACGCCTTGGAAATGGCCTGCAGTTCCTACACTCAGCCGTTTCCTAAAGTCCGGGTTCATAAACCCCTCACAACGGCAGTTCGGCCAAGGACAGTTTCCTAAAGTCCGGGTTCATACACCCCACAGAAGGCCATAGCCGCACTCTCGCCTAGCCGAGTCCAGCGGAACGATGGATCTACCCGGCGCAAGGCAATTCGGCCAAGGTATGGATCCACCTCGGCGCAAGGCCAGCCATTTCGGCCAAAGCCAGTCTTCAAAAAAGAAAAGAGCTGTGCCATCACTCAAACACAGAAAAGCAGCACAAAAACACAAGTGTTCCAGAACAGTGCAAGGAAAAAAGACAAATAAAGAGCAGCCCGGCTACTGTGGCTTCGGCGACTCCACTAGGTCGATCACCGTATCTGGACCAATGGATTCGGCCGAAACCGCGACCTTGCTGTGAGCGTCGCTGGCAGGAGATTCTTCGACCAGAGCCTCATTTGCTCCAGGGGTAGAGGAGGCCTCACCCTGGGGCACGGCAGAACCATCACTGGCAACCGGGGCACCGCTCAAGACCGGGGCAGCTGGAGCATCTTCCGGAGCATGAACCACTGCAGGAGCTCCAACTGGGGCATTTTCGGCTGCAGGAGCGGAGCTCGGCTCAGGAGCCCCGCACGCCTCAGTGCGGCCAGGCATCCTTCCTCGAACAGGACAGCGGACCGGGCCTCGGCCTGAAGAGAGCCCTTTTCCTTCTCCAGCTCGGCGTTCGCCGTCTTCAACCTTTCCGTTTCGGCTCGTCCAGCCAGCAGTAGATTCAGCCTTCAATCTGGCCAGCTCAGACTCCAGTTCGGCGGTCTTCTTGTTCATCGCCCAGACCTCGCCTTGGACGTAAGCTCGGCGGCATCAGCCAGAGCCGATGCCAGCCGAGCAGCCTCTTCAGCGCTGGCCCTCTTCATCCCCTCCATTCCTTTCCACGAATCTTCCAGCTCCCTCTTCAGCTTGTCCCTCTCAGACTCCAGCTGAGTAACCCGCGTCGCGTCCTTATCGCTCCTTCCCACCACGGTCAGGAGACCTGCACGCTCTGCAAAAGGAAACAGAATGAAAGGTTCGACCAAGACTTGAAGAATGAAAAGCGTTGCAAACACTTACCAGAAGATCAGCCTGGATCGCCGAGACCATCTCGTGCGTCTCCATGTCTCTTGGCAGAGCACAGACCTTGGCGAAAGCTCCGATCACCTCGGCATTCTCCAGCAGCCGGTCCTCGACTTTCAGAGGCTCACCGGGCTGTCTTCATCCTCGGCCTCCATGGCGCTGGGGCACTCCGGGGTCCGGAGGCCGATCCAGACCCTTGCCCCACCGAGATCGTCAGCTCGCGGGTCGCTCCACCGGTCGGCTTGCTGACCTGCGCGCTCTTCTCAATAGGAGTCTTGGCTCCGGGGGCCCGCCCAGGGGCCTTATTCTTCGGAGGCTGTTCAGCCCCCGAGTCCGTCTCCCCAGCCTTGGACTTCTTTCTAGGCGGGGACCCCTCCCTCGGGCGCTCCGACGAAGCGTCACCGCACTCCCGCACTCGGAGCAGAAGCAGAAGCAGGAGCAGGAGTAGCAGAAGCAGGAGCAGGAGCAGAAGCTGAAGTAGCGCCAGCACCTCCCGAGATCGAGGCAGCGCGGGTGCTGGCAGAAGATGGCGTCGCAGACTAAGAAGACCCCCGCCTAAACTTGGCCACTAGGTTTGACGGTTCCGAACTTGAAGTAGACGACTCGGAACCGGATGCAGCTCGGCTCGCAACTGGATCGTTCACAGGGATCCCGGCGGACACCGCAATCAGTGAAGAGGCGACGCGTGTAGCCGTCGACTCGCTTCCCACTACAGGCAAGACAGAGCATTTATGGCTTCAGAGCAGTTGAAGCGACACCAGACGACGATCACCACATCCCCGGACGGATTCTTCTAGCTTTCAACCCCTAAAGGCTAGCACACTTCAGAGGTCAAAAGCTAGGGGGCAATTGTGTGGGGAGATTTCCAGAGCTACAGGATTAAGCTAATCACAGCCATCAGATGGGTTTAAGCATCCTCACGTGCCATCCGCGTGCCGTCTACGTGGCACCGATCTCATCCCGGCTACCAGGACAGAGGCCTTGGCCGACATCAAGCATCTCCGGGCAACAAGTGCCGAATTGGCCCACCTCGGGCTTCATCTCGGCAAGGAGTCCACCTCGGCTGGGCCACCTCAGTGCCATCTCGGCAGCAAACTCCACCTCGGCTGAAGAGGCCGGGACAGAGGCCGAAGCAAGATAGAACCTTCACTTGCGCCCCTCTTCCCCCCCACGTCATCAGGCACGTGGAGGGACAGGGGCACGAGCTGGCGGGACAGGCGACATCCAGCCGCCCACGATTTTCGCCAGATCCCTGACAGAATCCCATCCAGCGGCTGAAGCCACATCAGGGCAGGACCCGAGGGCAGATCCGCTGGTACCCCTACCGCCAAAGGCGCCCAACAGGATCTGGCCCAACAAGATGTGCATTAAATGCGATGTGGGCTGACCCGACGGGCATTTAATGCAAAGTGGGCTGGATTGGACCTCAATTAATGCAATGTGGTCTGATCATGACTTCCCAGTCAAATCGCGGGACCCACACCAAAATATCTCCCAAAAGATACGTTCCACACTCTATAAATAGAGACTCATACCACCATCAAAGGTACGCATAATCCCATTCACAGAGCCCTTACTCTGTCTTTCTTCTCCCTCTCCTTCCATTGTTCCAGTTCCCACACTGACTTTGGCATCGGAGAGCCTTGCGCCGCTCAGGCCAGGGTCCTCTGACCGTTTGCTACTCTCTTTCAGGCTTTCGGGCGGCATCCAGACATTCCAGACACCATCATCTTCTCGGATAAGTCCTATAAGGCACCCTCTTATTGTGGGTCATAATTTTCTGCACCTACACATATTGTGATGAAAAGCATATTAGATCTTAATAGTGATGAAAAGCATTTTAGGTTTTACTTTCATAAATGTCGCAACTATCTCGACCCTAACTGTAGCTTAATTAGTTGGGTCACGGGTGTTTCTTACTCCCCTATGTAACAAAAGAAATGAATATAGCAAAATATCAAATTTCACTTCAATCAATAAATTTATGACATTCGAGAGATATGATCAACTTTCAAAATTGATTGAGAAAGAATGAATTGTCTCCCATGCGATCATCTCAAAATTACCACATTTAGAACAAACCAGAGTCCTGAAAGTCTACCGTTCCAACAAAGTAGGGATGATTCCACCATTAGTCACTGTGTGGGGATATTTCCGAGCTCACAGGAGTCCCGGCCAGATGCTCTATCTCGGACTCCCGCACCGGCTAGTCCATCTCGGTAAGGCTCGGTCTCAGCCTCCATCAGCCCTGCCAAGTGCTCCCACTTCGGTCCAAGCCTCATCTCGGCCACGCCCACCTCAGTCCCGGTACCAATGCGCCAACCAAACTCTAGGCCACCCCGAACCTCGGCAGCAGAGCCAGGGCACCAACCGAGATCAGCAGAACCTGATCTTGGCCAGGATCTTCACCACGGCCAGAACTAGCACCAGCTACTGATAGCCGTCCTCCCATGGGCACTCAAGCACGTTACAGCGGGTGTGATTAGACAAGGGCATCGCCCATATCTACTGACGGATCGCCCTCCATAGCTCCCAAGGCGCCAGGATATGGCATGATGAGACAAGTAGGCTACGATGAGATTGTCATTGATGTCAAAATAGGCTACGATGGGACTGCTCCTCCCTAGTATCTGACAAGGTGTGCTATGACAAGACAGTCAACCACTTTCCTGCCTTCCTCCTTCTTCTATATAAACCGAGCAACAGTTCCAGAGCAAAGGGGGCCATGAACACCATACTCTGGTACGTCCATCTTCTTCTTCCTCAAAAATCTCTATCATTTGCTTAGTTCCCACACTAACTTAGGAGCCCTGCGCTGTCAAAGCCAAGATCCTTTGATCCTCTCTCTGTTTCTTTCTCCCTTTTCAAGTTCTAGGCAGCTAATCTTCATTAGTTCTTTGGATAAGTGTTATCAGACGTCCCCTAATCTTGTGAGTTATATTTTTTGAACTTACAGTCACAAATAACATTAATGCCTTATCTATAGTGGAATTCTTTTTTTTTTTTTTTTTTTTTGATAAACTATAGCAGAGTTACAAATGAGGCATTTTTAAAATTTTGTTCTTTTCCAGGTCATAAGTAGAAAGAATTTGAAAAAAAAAAGGTTTTTTTTTTTCTTTTGGCTGACGAGAGTATCCTGTGCTATTTGAAAATACATTATTGAATGATTTAAACACTAAAATGTATAATTTTTCTTGAACGTAGAGCTTTTAGGATAATATTAGGTCATTCTCTTTTTTCTTATAATACTTTTAATTACTTGTAATATTAAAGGGTTGCTAACTTTTCATGGCTAAGTTGAGAGATTGACTGGAGAGCTCCATTTTATGATAATCTTGAATCTCATGCCCTGCTTAACTACTGTAATTAATTTTTGGCATGTTGCCTATGATTAGTCGCGGCTCTGTCACTAACATTCATCATATGATCAATCTTATTGTGAAGTCAATTTTGAATTGTCAACTTCTATTAAAGTAAAATTTTAAGAACGATCATAGCCAAGAGATTTTCATTAAATGGAACGGACCCCCACCCACGGTAAGCTTTACTGCTCATCACAGGAGTTCTCACAAAAGTCAGAGAGTGAGGAGGATCCGTCTTATCTCCAAAAAGTGAGGGGGAGACGATGGATGTAGGCCTCCCATGAGACTCACGCCTTATCACAATGCAGATTGGAACGTAGAATACCTTTGCTCTTTCTATTGTAATATAAAGCGTAATCCACTTTTTAGCCTTTAATATGGGTTTGTGCAAATGCAGATGAGGCCATACAATGCCTTTCTACTACAAACGCTTCTTGTCACTGAAACTACTTCTAAGTATCTAAAACATGTTAGAATTTAGGTAGAATCCACTAGTCTTACTCTAAAAATGATGTTTCATTTGTTCTTGCCTGCCAAATATTGTGAGGATTGCAAATTGTCCACTTCAGTGGTATTAAACTTATCATTTCCTGTGATCAAAGCTAAACTGCTAATTTGTTAAACCTCTTTTTTATGGGAATGACATTGAGACCCACTCGCTTGCAACTTATCATATTTATGTATTAAAAAACAGTAGCATAACAGATTTGCTTTTAGTTTTACTCTCCATTGAAAACATCCAACCCGGCAATGAGACTCGAACTGGGAGTACAACATGTGTATTTCACTCCTGGCGTTGCGAGTTGCAATGGATTTGGATCAGGTCGAGTTAAAATGTAATTGTGTGGGGATATTCCCGAGCTCACCAGAGTCCTGCCGGGATGCTCCATCTTGGGCTCTCGCGCCAGCTAGTCCATCTCGGATAGGCTCGTCTCCGGCCAAGTGCTCCTACTTCGGTCAAAGCCTCACCTCGGCCACGCGCACTCAACACCGGGGCGCCAACCGAACTGTCACCCTGGACCTCGGCAACGGGACCAAGGCATCAACCGAGATCTTTTGCCTCGCTAGTCACTTTGGTCTCAGCCAGGAGCTCCATCTCAGTCCCTTGCACAACTCCTCCACTTCGGCAGTGCACGCCCAGCAATGCCAAACTGCTCCACTTCGGCAGACACCACTTCGGCCAAAGCATCCCACTTCGGCGCCTTTGCCAGATCTCTCTCTAGCTATGTCAAGGTCGCTCCCGACCTCGGCAACATACCTGACCTTGGTCACAATGCCAGAGCTAGCCAAGGCAGGGGCTGATAGCTGTCCTCCCATGGACGATCAAGCACGCTACAGCACGTGCGACAAGATAAGGGCACCGCCCATACTCTCTGACAGTCACCCATGCCGCCCATGCTTCCTGACAGAGTGGCGTCCACAGGCGCCAAAAAAGGCTACGATGGGACTAAACCTCCCTAATGCCTGACAGAGTGGGCTATGATGGGTCGGCTAACCACCTCACTATCTCCTCTCTCCCTCTCTCTCCAAAGTCAACTCTCTCCCTCTCCCAATCGATATAAGCAGCGGGCGCATAGAGGAAAGGGGGATGATCGAACATCCGATCCAACACACCATATACAAAACCATGGCCAATAACTCTGGTACGCCATGTCCAAACTCCATCTTCTCCAAATCTCCATCCTATTGTCCAGTTCTCATACTGACTTAGGCATCGGAGAGCCCTGCGTTGCCCACAGCCAGGGTCCTCTGACCTGTTTCTTCTCCCTCTTACAGGTTCTCAGGCATCGGTTCTTCCATCATCAACAAGAAGCTCCAGCCTCCGTCCTCCTCAGTGAGTTTCAAGAACACCACCCCCCGGGTCTGTGAATTTTTGTTCACTTACAGTAATCTAATATCAGATGCGGACCTAGGATTTTTGTTCGAGGGGGGCAGATGATGATAAATTGAAATTTTCAAATATAATTTTATTCTTATGTATTCACATTATCTTGATGTTATTTATTCACATAATCAATGGTAAAAGAAAAATATCTTGCACTGAAATAGATACAAAATATTTGACTACATCAAGTAACATTCTCTAACAATAATTCAATAAGAAAAATTATACAAATAACACAATACCCAATTTACAAGAGATCAATTTGAGAAACAAATAACACAAATTTTAAACTCTAATGACAAACCCAACTCTGAAAATGACAGAGTTATAACACAAATCCAAACCTCGTCTTTTCTATCCAATCAAGTCTAACATTATATTAGTTGACAAGGAGTCGCTACCATTTTTTTTTTTTTCAGTTCTTTCTTCATGACTCAAATACATTACAATCTATTATGAACCAAATGAAATACATAGTAATCTAATGAGCTCAGATAAGAAATCACAAACAATGATACAAATAATCAACTCTTCATAGAACTTCAACCTCACCATTTACATGGTGCTGTTGATCAGGTGGGCGACCAAGTGAGTGGGCCACATTGACAAATAAATGGTTGTGATAGGCCTATAATAACATCATGTTCTAGTGACACCATCTAATTCCACCAAATCGATGTCATCCATCCATTTGAAGTCCACTTATAAGATAGAATATAGTCCAATCAACACCACAGAAACTCCACAAGGATAATATATTTTCCCGTGTGCTCAAAAGATCATCATTTTACCATTCATTGAATTAGAGAAAAGTTCAAATAAATACTAGAACATTCCAGGTTGGGCAAAATCCACATGACACAGTTCCTATTTGGCTATCTCCAAGTCCCACCCTGCTCCAAATACAATGTTTTGAATGAGCTTCAATCCACGAAACACTGACACCCAATAAACAAACATACAAGTTTAGCTTTCCTTCTCTCCCTATTTCCTAAGAGGAAAAAATAAAAACCACCCCCAAACAAGAAAACCCAATTCCAAAAATAGAAGAAAATGAGACCCTTTTCTCCCATTTTTCTAAAAGAAAGAAAAAAAGTGCAGCGGGAAAAAACCCATCTTCAGATTTCAAAAAAGAACATGTACACATGCATTTACAGCAAACTGAAGAAAGAGCAAGAGAGAGACATAAAGATTCTGCTGCAGTGTTGCTTGATGTAAGCCCAAATCTGCTTGAGGGCTTTGGTTCTAGGGATTTGGGAGATTTGTGTTTGAGGAAGAGGGAGATTTTTGGGAATAAGAGGGAGGTAGGGGCATACGTTTCGCAATAAAAAAAAGTCTACATGGACTAACTCATGGAGTTAGTCCATGGACTAACCCCATGGTTCTCATCCAAATATTGGATGTTCTCATCTATTATTTGGATGAGAACCATGGAGTTAGTCCATGGTTCTGTCCATGAGTTAGTCCATATAGCAGGACTCTCGCAATAATGGGGGCATGGGCCAGCGCCACATTAAAAATCTATGCATTTTCCAGATCCTAACGGGGTCCACTGCCCCTAATGCCTTTATGTGAGTCCGGCGCCCCTGTCTAATATGAGTCCTCATAAATTTTAAATGTTTATTAATTAGATTAAAAAAATACCCGAAAACTTAGTAAGAGTGGGAGGTTGAAGCATGCTAAGCCATGTTATGTGAGGCTGCAACATGATGCAGAGAGGAAAAATAGATTTTTCATAATTTGGTGCGACACTTTCTCGCAATGAAAAAAACATTCATCAATTTTGCAATAGAAGCTTTTTTACCCTTGTTCAATTTACGTGAGAGAGGTTACTATCACTCTTCTCACCTATGTAGAAACGAAATTCTACAAAAACACAACATCTAGGTTGATGCACAAACATACCCTGAGTTGTGTTTCACAAATTATATGACCTCCATTTCAGTTGAAAGTGTTAATTCAATCCAGAGGTCGAGTTTGGTTCAGAATTGAAGCTTGAATTATACATTCTATCTGCATGAGATTGTGCCAATCACTTTTTCAGCTGTGTGCTTAATTTTATGGTAGAACTAACTCTTATTAAAGTTAAACTTGCTGATATATAAATTGGAGGAGATAACATTCATTTTTAATTATTCCGGTTATCAATAGATGGGCCAATGTAGAGTTCCACACATCCACTCCCGAAAATCACGCGGGAGGATCCAGACTTCCACACAGCCTCACATGTAGCTTTTACATTTAATACTTTATCTATCTTGGAATGAAGTAATATGTAATGATTCAATGGCTTACCTAGGGTTGCCTCGATACACACTTAGTCCCCTAATGTTGATTTATAGTGAAGGGTTTGGTACCACTGAAGATCTCTGACGATTAAGGGTTTGGAGTCTTGGCTCGTGCACCCAACACACAATTTTACTAAGAAAATCTTAAAAAATAAAGTTCTTAAAAAATTCAGTAGAAGCTTCAATACATTTAAAAATTAAATCTCAACAGAACATGAGTGATTATAAATTGCAAGGCCCGTGCAATGTCCAAATACAGTCGACACTACTTTTTCCTATACAATTGAAAATAATAAAACAATGATATAGTGAGAAAAATGAGATCTCAAAAAACAGTCGATATGAAATTTATATAGTTTTTTGAGGTTATAAATCACATATTTCTAGATATTTTATCATGAATGTATACAAAGAAAATTAAATTTACTTTATTTAACTTGTTAGGTCGACTTATCAGTTTCATAGTAGACTTGACCTGCTAAAGTTGGAGTTCACTCGAAAGCATATTTCAAATTGATGACCTATAGTTTTATTAAAAAAAAAAAAAAACTAAGAACCAGATTAGCTTCCTGTTCTAAGCAATTACCATGAATATTATATGTTCACTAAAAAATCAGATTTTATTAAGAAAGAAAATTAATTACATCCTACCTAAGGACATCAGAATAAAAAAAATCGAGACTGTGATTTTAGTCTTAACTTACAAAGAATAATAACATCTCACACCGACCGTCAAGAATAATGAAGTAATCCGGCTTGTCCTTGATGAGTGTTAAATATTGCATATTTTACTCCTAATTAGTTCGGGTTTTATCGGCATCTCATATGCATATCATTTGCTTTACACAGAGACTTTATCATTATATCACATTAAATAGATTATCGGATTATCATGCATAAATCCGATTATTTATAACGCATTTTTATGTAATTTTTCTCTTCTGTAGGTGGACCCCACGACCACCCCAACCTTTCGGCTAGTGTCCTGAGGCATCAATAAGAGATTTCAATAAAGAAGTATATGAAGAAATCTTTGTGAAGTGTTGAAGAATTCCAAAATAAGAGGACAAGTCTTTAAGGATAAAAAAAGTCATTTTCTAACACAAATGAGTGATTGGTGTATTGTTTAGAGCTTAGTTTCCTATGAAATAAGTTATGAGTTCAAACCCCAACAAACAATTATTTCTTCTTTTTTTTCATAGCTAGACCACAAAAAGCAAAAAACACATATGCTTTTGGAAGGAAAGTTTGTCGCAACCAATCAAATTAAAGCAATACATGTGAAAGCAAAAGAGCCACTCAAAAGCCAACTAATCAAATGGAAGCAATCATTGTGATAGGAAATGAGCCAATCAAATGTCTTCAATGTTTCTATAAATTAGAATATTTTTGTAGATAAAATTAGTGATCTTTTGGCAAGTTAGTCTTTTAGCCCAATTTTATTTTACATTCTCTATACTTTTAGATTGTAATTAGGAGCTTCTTTGTAACTAATCTAGAGAGAGTGTAATTGAAGATCATTAATGAAGATTTGGAGCTCTTTCTTTATATTTAGTGGCTAAAGCTCTTGGATTAGGCTCTCCTTTTGAAGTTAAGTAATGTAATTAGTTTAATTCCATGCATGTTTTAGTTTAAATTCCCTACTGGTGCCTTAATTGATTAGTAGATTTTAGATCTAGTTGTGCTAATCTCACTCATTTCTCATGCTATATCTCTACACTTGATGCTTGGATAATCTCAATTGATGCTTTGTAGTTTGATTAAGTTCTCTCACATAGCATGCTCTAGAGCCCGTATCTTTTATTGTTTGTAACTTGATTTTGATGAATTATTATTAGGGTAGCTAGATGATGATCTAGGATCTTGACCTTTGATGTTCTTTAATTTGATCTTTATTGTTATATCATCCAATCCAATTAGGCAAGAGATTGCTAATTGGATTATAGATTTAGGAATTGAATTAGAACATGCATTGTTTGAAATAATTACATACTTAGTGGATTTTGGATTGCCTAATCTATTATTCTTACTGTTGTTAATTTAAATATTTATTTGATTTGTTATTTTCACTTCTAGATTGTTAGATCCACACTTCACACCACTTGTTCTAAATTCATACACATTTCACACCGCATCTTCACTTTAAATCTTTCATTTCCACCACCATTCATCCACTAATTTAGTGTAGTTTGTTAGATTAATTAGCTTAGATCTTGTTAATTTCATATTTTAGATTGTTAAGTAGAGTATTCTAATTGCTATTTTAGTTTTATTCTACATTTCATTTAGTTTAATATCATTTTTCACACATAGTTTATTAGTTTTAATTATTCACTTCAATTGTCTATATTAGCTATATCTTAGTTCAATTCTACTTAAATTCGATTAATTGCTTGTTCCATCATCTTTCTGTGGGATCGATAATCCGGACTCTTTAGTCCTTTACTACTTGACGACACCGTAGTCTTACGGTTAAAAGTTGCACATATAAGTGTCGATCATTGACATTTTTCAATCAATTGTCATTTAATTCAATTTTGAAACATTATACATTTCCTTATTAATGCCTATATTTGCTAAATTGTCGTATTGAGATACTATTTTTGGTGTCATAGATGCAGGTGCAGCTCCCGGTCCAGAAGAGGCCCAGAAGGGAGAGGAGGATGCCGAAGAGGTTCCTCCAGGACTAGAAGAGTGGCCGGATAATGGCCCTATGTAATCACTTTATCCAACGGAGAGCGATGTGCATATTTTGAGAGCTCAATTTAGAGTGTGGCTAACCCCTTTTTGTGTGGGTCACACTTAGATTTTCAGTCAATACTTTTTTTATTATACTTTTGGTATAGTTGTGCATGGCACTTTTATAAACCCTCTTTTGTAAATCAATGTATACCCATATGTAATTCTTTTGTATAAACTTGAACGTTAAACTTGACTGAATGTGAAATGATATCTTGACTTGAAATGTTTTACAGCTTCCGCTATATTCAATGTTATTAATAGGTGTTGGTGAGCTAAAGTCACAAGTGGAAAAGAGAAATTTTCTTCTTCATAATGTTGTACTTGACTTGCGACAGGTATAATATTATGGGAGTACGCCAGTCGCACATCGGGAATTACCTTAGATCAAGGTGATTCGGAATCGAGATGTGACTCGAAGTGTTCGGTGCAGCCAAAATTAGTTAGGCCACTTAGAGAAAGGATAGGATTTAGAAAAGATGGGGATAGGGGTGGGTGAAATCACAACGTGTGACCAATATCTGCCATTGAAGACAGAAACTAGGGGTTAGTTTAACGGTTTAAAGAAAGTGTTTTAACTTCACTCATCAATATTGCTCAACAATGGAATCTATATAGATTGATGGATCTCGGAAGATAGATGACCATACAATAGAGAGGCTAAGCACGGTTTTATGGAGTGCTATAAACAATGGAATCTATATAGATTGGTGGATATTTTCGGAAGGGGCGGTGGTTATTATCCGAACACTGCGACCTCACCTAGCTCTGTCCACAAGAACCTCCAGGCATCCCCCCCACTTCACTTTCCTTCACACATGTTGAGACAGAGAAAGATCCATGTTGGCAACCCTACGTGCCATGGGTTTGTTTCCTAACCAACCATTCGTAACCCAATTGTCAAGTGTCTATGCGTGCATGCGTACATTTTTCACACGGGTCAAGTCAAGATGGCCCCACTTCTGTAGAATGTCTCTGGTTGTGTACTGTATGTTCCCTCAGTTTTTGGTTGGAAGTGCATGAGCTGGATTCTCTTCACAAAGATTTAAAAGAGAGGCATTTCCTCTAATTTCTAGAAGTGACAAATTGTATTTCAAGCAAATTGGTCTTGATCAGATTTTATTCATATTTTTAGTTTGGAGGAATTTAAAACATAGGAAATGTGATTTTCCTTTATTTATTTATATCAAATTTGTTTTACATAGGGCCTATTTCTTTATCAAGATTTCAGATAAAATTTTTCATGTTTGAGATTTTTTTAGATAATGTGACATCTTGGCTCTGACATTTGAAATATTATCTATTTTTTTGTGAGATTTTTAACTCTCAGCCACCTAAAAGGTCTTAAATAACCTTTTCGAATTTCAAAAATCTCATTCTCTTTGCTTTTTGTTAAAATTTTAAATGCTACAACAAGAGGGGATTATTTTGATATTCCACCTCAAGAGGATAACTTTTCGAGATTTTGAAATTCTCCATACATAGAATTTTTGAAAATTTGGGAAATAAACATGCAAAAAAAAAAAAGGGTCATTAATTGAGAGTTCACATGTAGTATTAAGTATTAAGTTGTTTGTATTTATGTTTGTGTAGCTTAGTGTCTCCCATATGCTTTCCATTAGTGGAATGTGTGGAACTTTATTGTGAAGCCCACCTATTGATTACATGAAAGGGTAAAAATGGATGTCATCCCCTCCAGTGGCTCAATTTTTACCTTAATAAAAGTTCATGCGAAGACATTCATTTGAAACATTTCGAATTATATACAAGTGGGTCCCATGGTAGTGTTGCATGTAGGGGTAGAACCAAGAAATTTGACTTGGGGGCCACTAACTCTTAGAGAGAGCCAATGTATATATAAAAAAAAAATATTTCTTACAATAACTTGGATATTTTATAGAGGAATTTAATTATCCAAAAAATCAGCTTAGATAGTCACTAACCAAAAAAGGCCCCAGTAGGTTTTATGAAACAGAATCGGTCTTCCCACCAAAATCTTCTCTTTTTTTTTTTTTGCCCTTTTTCAACGAGCGTCGACGTCATCTCCTAATATATAGAACGAGAGACAATATTGTTGCTCATTCTCTATATATTACCCATCAAATCTGCCTTTTCTCCTACATTTTTCCTCAGCGGCTTCTGTTTTCCTGCCCATCTTTTAACCAAACATTTTTCCCAACATTTAACACCCCTTGTAGAGGTTGTTGAACTCCATTAAAGAGGTAAGTATAGCACACATAGACTAATAAGAAACATGGACTCCCCAATTGATTAGAAAAAATCATGGTTAGAATTAGTTCGATCATCAGTGTGATGTTTTGGCCTAAAAAAATCCATGTTTTTAGTGGTATGGCGGAGCTATGGTGGGTGAAATGATTTTGATGTCAAGTTTTCCTAGGCTGGATAAGGGTTGCAGGAACTCAAAGTTTGAGAAATGCTGCGGAAAAAATTATTGGTTTTGGAATATAATCTTAATGTTAGGACACAACAATATGAAATTTAATGTTTATCTTTATATGGGCATCATGTGGATTATTTGGCGAAATCCTTTCAAAGGTCTTTAAATCCACCTCCTTGGCACCGCCACCAATTGTGTGGTGCAAAGGCAAAGATTTTTCATTAGGTAGCCATGAGAAAATCCCGAGCTGTGTAGAACGGCTCGGTTGGGTTTGATATTGAAAGTCCAAATTTATGGGCTACTAGAATGGAATACTTACTAGTTCTAATTAATCAAGCAATGCACAACGGAAATAAATCAATCAGACTGAACTAGTAAATAAATCTACCAAGCAATCACCACAAGAAGGCGGACACAAAATATAGAGTGGAAACCCTATCCAGGGAGAAAAACCACGAACCAGAAATAAAAAGTTCTCGAACAGTTACAAGATGTACTCACGAGCTTCTGTACCTCAGTCTATACCTCAACCTCAGGACTGTAGTCATTCTTGCAAAGAATACACTGACACGAAATCAAACGTGTCCTGTTCTCCTTATTTGATCTCCTCGCACCTTGCAAGTCAAGATGAACGATCTTCTCCTTTGAAAAGCAGAAGCAGCAGCAACCTTCTAGAGCAGCCTTCAGAACGATCTCTCAATGGCTCTAGAGAATAAACTCTCAATGATATCTCTACCTCAGATTAGTGAGAGTTGTATTATCATAGGGTTGAGAGTAATACTCTTTAAATAGCCCCAAATTCGTGCATAAGTGTTAGTGCACAATTAGGACTCAAACTTAGAAAACAGAGTCTCAAAGGGAAATAAATTCGTATCAGAATAGAGACTTTCCTGTTTTCTGCGCACTATTCGCTCGAGCGGACTTTTACTTCGCTCGAGCGGATGAGGCTCTGTCTCGCGTTCGCTCGAGCGAAAGTGAGAGCGCTCAAGCGGACTCCTTGCTGGACTGTTTGTTGCGGAAATTCAGCAATTTATTTTTCCAGTTTCTTCTTTCTATTGCTTTCAGACTATTCTTCTTGGAGTCCTTCCCTCTTCTATCTTCGGAGTCCTTTTCTAAATAAAACATACAACACAAAGACTCCTAAAGTTTTGTCTAATATGAATTAGCCATTACAAAAATACTAACAGATATGTGTGGTGCTGAGGGGAAGATGACTAGGTTTCCTTTTAAAGAAAATGGCAGCATTCTTGAGTTTTCATTAACTTTTTTATATTCCGTTGATCGACGACGTCGTCGCTCTTACTGTCAGTAAGGTTTCATATCTGCTGGGCGACGACGTCATGTCCATTTAAACTGTAAAGTTTTACATCATATTCTGTTAGGCGATGACGTCGTTACTTAATAATAACCTTAATAAATAAAAAAAATAAAAGTAGTTCCAGGTGACCACTTTCATGTCAGGTGAACTACTGATGCCTTTTTTAATTAGTGGCAATCTAAGGTGGGTTTTTGGATAAGTTCCTCTATTTTAAAATATCAGGGCCAAGGTGGGGCCACTTATGGTTCCATGGATGAAAATCACGGGAAGTGTGGGAGACAATTATGGGATGCATACTCTTGAAGTTTATGTGGTGACTCTCCTTTGAGCTAGCCCCGGTACAATCAATGTGGCGTCCGTTACCAATGATTAATTAGAGTATAAGATATTCACACAAACCCACTTGTATTTGATGATTATAAATAAGCACTTACCATATTTACTTTTCTAAATTACCTCTCTATTATTTTGAGAGTGACTTTTTTTATTTAATAATTAACAACCACCTTTATCAACATTTTAAGTTAATAAGTCTCTTGTAATCTAAAAACTTGGTCAACCATCATAACTCAATGGCTAGTTTTCAATTAATTGATAAAGTTTATCGTGTTCAAGGCTAAAAAAAAAATAAAATGTTCTCAAACCCATTTAGGTTAAATTCTGAACAGTAACAAAGACCACCAAATGTGAATAAAAATAATCAAGATATATATATATATATATATATATATATTTTTGCTGACAATGGTGAAATGATCAGGATTAATGCTCTTGGTTTAACTTGATTTATTCTTGATTAAAAAAATCATATTTTACCTGGAAAAAATCAATAAATTTCATTAGTAATTAAAAAAAGATAGAATTTGCTTGCAAGTCAAGAGTGCTTACAGGATTGTAGATTAGAAAAGCTAGTTATTTATTAAAAAAAAAAAGAAAAAAAGAAAGAAACTGAGATGGCTACGGACGAATCATCAGCTGCTTTTAATGTTTCGCCATCCAATCCAAACCTACAAAATGGCCAAGCTATATCACTACAACAACTTGCACTTTTAGCCACGTTTTTTAGCCACGTTTTCTAATTTCGTCGGCAAAAGTTATCCTTTTATCGACGTTTTTTTAATTTCGTCGCTAAAATTACATTTTTACCGACGTTTAAAATTTCGTCGGTAAAACTGTACTTTTACCGACGTTTTTTATTAAACGTCGGTAAAAATTACAATTTTACCGACGTTTTTTTTATAAAATCGTCGGCAAAAGTTTATTCAAATATTGTCATAATTTAAAAAATTATCTATTTACCGACGAAAATAAAAACGTCGGTAAAATATTAATTGTTTTTATTTTAATTATTTACCGACGTTTTTTTTTCGTCGGTAAAGTTTTTTCTATTTCTTATTTTACTTTTGTCTTTTATTTTACCGACGAAATATAAAACGTCGGTATAATATTATTTATTTTTATTTTAATTATTTACCGACGAAATAAAAACGTCGGTAATTATTTTTCTATTTTTTATTTTACTTTGTCTTTTATGTTACCGACGAAAAATAAAACGTCGGTAAAATATTATTTATTTTTATTTTAATTATTTACCGACGAAACAAAACGTCGGTAAATATTTTTCCATTTTTTATTTTACTTTTGTCTATTATTTTACCGACGAAATATAAAACGTCGGTTTAGAATATTATTTATTTTTAATTTTGATTATTTACCGACGAAGAAAAACGTCGGTAAATGTTTTTTCCATTTTTTATTTTACTTTTTTCGATTTTTTTTACCCACGAAATATAAAACGTCGGTAAATATTTTATTTTTATTTTAATTATTTACCGACGAAACGAAAACGTCGGTAAAGTTTTTTCTATTTTTTATTTTACTTTTGTCTTTTATGTTACCGACGAAATATAAAACGTCGGTAAAGTATTCTTTATTTTTATTTTAATTATTTACCGACGAAAAAAAAACGTCGGTAAAGTATTCTTTATTTTTATTTTAATTATTTACCGACGAAAGAAAAAACGTCGGTAAATGATTTTTCCATTTTTTATTTTACTTTTGTCGATTATTTGACCGATGAAAAATAAAACTTCGGTACAATATTATTTCTTTTTATCTTAATTATTTCCCAACGAAAGAAAACGTCGGTAAATGTGTTTTCATTTTTTATTTTACTGTTTCGATTTATTTTACCGACGAAAATGTAACGTTGGTAAAATATTTTTTTACTTTTATTTTAATTATTTACCGACAAAAAATTAAGGGGTCCAAATGTATACAAATTTATATCCCCAAGGCCAAAACCATTCCCTTTCCCATCTCTTTGATCTCTCTCTCTATCCCTTGTGTTTTATTCATTGTTAAATAACTGTTATATGGGTACCAACTGCCTATCTCATATATTTACCACACATAAATGCACATCCTGCACCCATTCCTGTTCATGTTCCTCTTTTCCATCCTCTGATTGCGACCTGTATAATTAGGGGTGTACATCGGGTCGGGTCCCGGGTTATCGTGCTGGGTTTCACCCGACCCGGTTATGTTATGCACACTGGGAACCCGACCGAATACCCGGTAAGCTCTATCCAGGTTTGCCGGGTTACTGGGTAACCCGGTTACTTTTTTTTTTTTTTAACGCCATAAATCATTTGACCATTGCAATTATTTACTCATGTGATTTGTGGAATGCACTAATTAAATGCACAGTTTAGATCGACAGAACAAACTGAACGAATGGGGTTTAATTAGATCAACGATATGGACACTCCACCTGTGAGGGTGCGATTTGTGCACCATGCACCCAGATCACTAATTATTTTATTCATGTAGTATTTCACTAATCAAATTCATATAGTATTGTACAGCTCTAATTACATAACTCACACACACCAACTTTTAATCCTTTACAGCATGCTTCCCACCATCTCTGGCTTTCCTTTTTCTTCCTCAAAACCCCTCCATCTCATCTCTGGCAGTGGCTCAGTCTCTGCAATATAAAGCTCATTTCGGACATCCAAAACAACCGATTCCTCTTGAAAAGAACACTTGCCATTTCCTATGTCTGCAGTTTGCACTGCTTCCGTTTCTTGTCTGTCTTGATGTACTCCTGGGGGGTCTTTTTCTTTCTTTGTAGAGTGGAGAAACATCTTTTTGTTTCCTTTGCTTCTTAGACTTTTGGGGTTAGAGAGACTCAAAAGGTTTTTTAGCAAGAGCTTGTCAGTCTTGCCTTGCTTGAGGTCTTGACAGAACCAGACCGCATACCAGAGGGGACCACAAAAACGGACCTGTCCAGATTGGATTTATGGTTTTAGTGGTCCAAATTCGGTCCGGTCCAGACCGGACTTGAAAAACCGGTTATATCCGGATTGACCGGACCGGACCGGATTTGGACTACTAAAATTCTAAAACCATTAAACCATCGTTACTTCGAAAATCTCCATCACCATCTCCTCAACATATCCATATCGATCTAGGGTTTTGAACTCGCAAAGCATAAATCCTCTTTACTCGCTTGATTCGGAGAACATTTCTCGATCTCGAACGCCGTTTCCAGTGTTTCTAAAACATCTCTTTCATCGATCCCTTGAAAAAAAAAATGCAGAGGTAATCTTTTTAAACTGATAATCTCATGAATGCCGATTCCAACTCGATGGTAGGGCTTGGCGTTTTCCCCCTAATCTGGGAGAGTTTTGAGTAGGCGAATGGAGAATCGATGTGCTGTTTCTATGTGGTTGTGTTGTCTATTTCGAAGATTAGTAGCATATTGGTTGTTTGTTTATTTTCGTTATGATTCTGTTCATTTTTTGTTGTTTTATGGTTGTTTGGTGAAGTGTTGAAGGCAGGGTCTGCAACTCTGCATCATCTCTTATAAAATTTGTTGTCAGGTGACTGGGGTGCTTTGAGATTGTTCGATAGTGAAGATCCCTTGTTGTTCACCCATCTGGGGTGGGACCCACATACGATTGGTGTCATTGATGCTGCCCGAACGGGAAAATGAGGGGTCAACAAATTGCAGAATGCATATCTGAATAACAAGTATGAATTACGAGATGCATAGCTGAAAGAAATCGATGCCCCTAATTATAAATCAACCATTTATAATTGGTTGAAAAATTTAAACCGGTCTGGACCGGTTTAAGTGGTCCAACCGGACCGTTTTGGACTGGACCAGACCGGATAGGACCACGTTCAAGTGGTCTGGTCCGGTCCTTCATTTTTGGCCGGACCGGAAATCCGATGCTTCTAGGAACCCACGGCGGGCCGTTTGTTTGAAGAATTCGAAACCTCATTATGATGAGTACCGGGTTGAGATGTGCAATGCCATGTCGACTAATGATGAATCCAAGAACATAGTAACCAAGCGAATCTACAAGAAATATAAGCAGGTAACTTCAGAAGATGCATCATCGATCTCCTCGGTTTTTAGGTGATGCCTCCCATGTCATGCAGTTGTATTTGTCAAAAGCGGAAAGATGCAGTGCTACATTGCCCAACTTAGGCAACCCTAATTCTTTTTTTTTTTTTTTTTATAATTATAAGTTCCTGTGTGATAATCCAAACCGTTGTTTTTTTTAGGATCGTTTGTCGTCGCGGTGGTGCCGATCCTCCGCGTCGCGACTGCTTCTATGCTTGTGATCTCGATTTCGATCGTGCTGGAGATCGAGGTCTTTTTGATGGTCTATTTTTCGATCTCGTTCGTCTCTGTACTTTCTGCTCGATGTCTCTAAACCCCATTCTGGAGGACTCATTCACAAGATAACATATTCGAACCCATCTATGCTCCAAACCCACTTCAACAAATCCAAACAAGAAACCACAGATTGCAAAATAGCATTCAAAGATTTCGATGTCAACAGAAAAAGGAATCATTGCAGAAGTAGAAGAAATCCCAAAAAGGCCTAAGCAGAGAAAGTTGAGAGGTATCTTGAGATGGTGAGAGTGAGCGAGAGATGCAAATTGGTGACTTGAGGCATATATCATCTACAAGCCAACGATGGTACGTAGTTTCTTCCTGGGTTATCAGGTCACCCGAAACCCGAATGCGATAACTCGGAAACCCGGTGACCCGGGAACCCGATAACCCGGTTTTACTTAACAGGGTTATCGGACCGGGTTTAGATTTCTTAAAAATACCGGGTCGGGTCAAACCCGGTCCGATAACCCGAACCCGACCCGATGTGCACCCCTACTCGGCGGGCCGTTTACGAACCTAATGGTTGGAAAATCCTATGCTTCCCTTATAATTTTATAACCGGGAGTCCTTGCGAACCGTCAATTCCGTCAAGTTACCTTACCCTTGAGAAAAGTGCTCTCGCAAGTTTTCACATTTTTTCAGGGGCCGTTTTCCGTTTCGGACCCCCAGCGGGCTGAAGTGTTAGAAAATCCTGTCCGATTTTTATTTTACGTCAGTAAAACTATCAGATACTCTTATCGACGAATTATATGACGTTGGTAAAATGAACATTTACTGATGTTATTTGTAAAACGTTGGGGTAATGTTTAATTTAATTTTTAGAAAAATTAAAAATCATAGTCCTTTAACGATGAAAAATTATCTACCGACGAAAATTAGCGTCGGTTGGTAGAGGATTTGAGAGGTTTTCAAATAATAAAAATAAAATAACTTTTCTCGACAAAAAAATTTATTTGTGATGAAAAAAAAAATGTGGAAATATTCCCCCTCTATTTTCCCTCTCCCGCCAACAGAATCCCCTTTTCCCCCTTTTCTCTCTTTTCCCTCGTCTTTCTCTCACTCTCTGCGCTCTCACTCTCGTCCCCTCTCTGCTATCTCACTCTCGCCCCCTCTGCTATCTTCTATTTCTCTCTCTCTCTCTCTCGATCGGCGCTCTTATCTCGATCTCTCTCTCTCTCTCTCTCTCTCTCTATCTCCTCTCGATCGGGCGACCTCTGCTACCCGCTCTCTCTCTCTCTCTCTCTCTCTCTCTCTCTCTCTCGATCGGTCGAGATCTGTGGGCCGCTCTCCATCTCGCTCTTTCTCTCTGCTCGATCTCTGTTCTCTCTCACTCTCTCGCACGCTCTCTCGATCTGCTCTCTCTCTCTCTGTTTCTCTCTCTCGGTTGAGATCGCTCTCTCGATCTGCTCTCTCTCTCTCTGTTCTCTCTCTCTGTTTCTCACTCTCTCGCTCTTTCTCTCTCTCTCTCTCTATCTCGATCGGTCGAGATCGGTGGGCCGCTCTCCATCTCGCTCTCTCTCTCTCTCTCGATCGGTCGAGATCGGTGGGCCGCTCTCCATCTCGCTCTTTCTCTCTGCTCTCTCTCTGTTCTCTCTCACTCTCTCGCTCGCTCTCTCGATTTGCTCTCTCTCTGTTCTCTCTCACTCTCTCGCTCGCTCTCTCGATCTGCTCTCTCTCTCTGTTTCTCTCTCTCGGTTGAGATCGCTCTCTCGATCTGCTCTCTCTCTCTCTCTGTTCTCTCTCACTCTCTCGATCTGCTCTCTCTCTCTCTCTGTTCTCTCTCACTCTCTCCATCTCGCTCTCTCTCTCTGCTCTCTCTCTGTTCTCTCTCACTCTCTTGATCTGCTCTCTCTCTGTTCTCTCTCACTCTCTGCTCTCTCTCTCTCTCTGTTCTCTCTCACTCTCTCGATCTGCTCTCTCTCTCTCTGTTCTCTCTCACTCTCTCCATCTCGCTCTCTCTCTCTGCTCTCTCTCTGTTCTCTCTCACTCTCTTGATCTGCTCTCTCTCTGTTCTCTCTCACTCTCTGCTCTCTCTCTCTCTCTGTTCTCTCTCACTCTCTCTCTCTGTTCTCTCTCACTCTCTCGATCTGTTCTCTCTCACTCTCTCCATCTCGCTCTCTCTCTCTGTTCTCTCTCACTCTCTCCATCTCGCTCTCTCTCTCTGCTCTCTCTCTGTTCTCTCTCACTCTCTCGATCTGCTCTCTCTCTGTTCTCTCTCACTCTCTCGCTCGCTCTCTCGATCTGCTCTCTCTCTCTGTTTCTCTCTCTCGGTTGCTCCCTCACTCTCTGCCCGACAACGACCGTCGCTCGAAGTGAAACCGGGACTCTCGCCGCTGTCCCTGCTCGGTTAGAGAATCTGCCATTGCATCTCTCCCCACTCTGCAGGTAATGTCTCATTCTCATCTCTTCTCTCTTCATCCCTATCTGTAGGTAAAGCTGATTAAGGACATGCATGGGTGTGTGTGAGTTCAAGTCTGGCGAGTCCAACCTGTGTCTCCCTCACAATTCCTCGCCAAGAAGGTTGTACAGCTAACCCAGCATTTGAAGTGGTGGGTTTCAATACAGGGAGGATATCATGGTGCAGGGAGAATGGAAGGGACGGATATTTTGAAGAATCCCATCTATGGCAAACTGTTTGTGAGAATTTTGCCCTTCTAACCCAAGAGCTCTTCTCTTCCTCCATGCCCAGATTCCAAATCAGCTACCAGACAAAAGATCAAAGCATATATACCTTCAAACCAGAATCAAAAAAGAAGAAAGGAAATGACCCTTTCCCTTTCCATCATTCTAAAATCATCTCAAATCCATCAAAAACATTACCAATTCCACCACCCCCACCAATACATTGATCCAAACCCTTACTTTCAAATCAACCTTTACTGGATTAGGCCCCTTACAAAAAAAAAAAAAAAAAACCTCAATTCAAATAACAGATGGCTATGGTTTCAAAGCCAAATCCAACCTCTACAAAACCTTATCTTTCAACCCCAAATTACAATCAGATTGTGACATCCACCCATAAGCTTTGTACCCCAAATCCCACCTTCACCAGAGCCCTACAAATCCACAACACAAACTCAATATTACATTAAAAAAAGAAAAAAAAAACAAAAGCAAAGAGAGAAAAAGAGAAAATCATGATTGCTGCTTCATTGAAGAAAGTAAAAATCAAATCATTGCAGAAGGAAAGAAGAGAAGAAGGAAGAAAATGGAACCCTAATCACTGTCCATGTGTGTGAGTTCAATAGAGTCTGAACTCTTATTGGCTAACTGCGGAAAGTTCTTTTGAGTCATGAAAGGAAGAAATGGGGACTCTTCTTCAGCCTTAGTTCAACTGGTAAGGAACATGAATGTGTGTTGGTGCGTGTGTGCGCGTGCTTGTATTTAGATCTCTAATTTAACAGAGGCGGGAAGGGGAAAAAAAATAAAAGTAGAGGATGGGGACTCCATTGAAAATGTATGATTGTTATGTATTTATTGTAAGAAAACTTCATCACTGCAATAATGAGATTTAAATATGATTCTAGTGTCCTGTCATCCATACACAAATGCAATATAAGTGTTTAATTCACTTATGACATGTTCAGTTTAGAAACCCGTTCAAAATTCACTTATTAGGAGTGAATTTTGAATAGTCCCCATTTTGGGACTGTTCTTGTGTGTCATGCTCCCACTTAGGCTGGTGTCAACTACTGAAGCAAATGTATTTGTTTGTTATAAAGAAATTTTGCTTTGTTTATCTTCTATTGTTCTCCGGGTGCATACTTAGACTGTATAAATTATAGTCTATTTCGTGTACTCGGAGACCGATGGGAGATGCTGCCGAAATTTCTTTTGAACAACAGATGCATTTGTTTGCGTCGTTGACATTAGTGGGACGTCGCATACAAGAATGGGGTAGAAGCCTGACCGGTGTAATAAGGGTAGAGACATTTAGATAGGAACCTGGTTATAAGAGTCCTGGAAAGAATCTTGATGTTTACTTGAGACCTCTGATAGACGAGTTGAAGGTATTGTGGGATGATGGAGTACAGACTCGTCATTTCTGGTCTTATTTTTGCACTCCCTAGTCTACATGCAGACCTTATCATTTCTAATGAATGCACCTGAGTGCCCCCACATCCCAGACCACACATTGGTTAATAGATATTCTTTTACACATGGATTTGCTTTCCTTTTCTTAAATACATTCGTTGGACATAGGCTATAAGAAAAATGGATACATTGGACGTAGGCTCGGTATACTTGAGCATTTGTGAAACGAAACATATGAGTAGAGTTGGAGAATTCTTGAAACCCCAAAGCATGCACATAAATGCTCAATATCTAATTGCTATTTACTTGGGATATGACCAGATATGGACAGGAGTTGGATATTACGTTATCAGAACCGATTTGATGCGGAGTACATAGATGGGGTGATCTCATTTATTGATTTTGCAAAGGCGAATTCGGGCGGTGCGGTGTTGATTAGGTGCCCGTGTAATGATTGCTGTAACCATATGATGCAGGACTATGATACAGTGAGAAGGCATTTGCACATTAACGGAATGATGGTCTCATACATGCGGTGGATATATCACGGGGAACCCATAGTTCAACCCGATGATTCGGATGAGAGCGAGGCTGAATCAGAAGATAATCATGATGAATACGATGAGTTGATAGAGGACCATCGTAGGGGAACTTATTTGGATGAAGATACTCGAGAGAGGGATGATGTGCATGATTTTGAAAATTTGTTGGAGGCTTCTCAGCGTGGCTTGTACCCAGGATGCAAAAGCTCGGATACTTTGTTATCGTTTGTCATCAAGGTATTGCATGTGAAGGTAGAAAGTGGGTGCAGCAATAAGTCATTCGACAAGGTTCTGCAGATTTTTAAGGACTTTTTACCCGAAGGTCATGTGGTGCCGGCATCGGTTTACGAGGCGAAGAAATTATTGCGTGACTTGGGCATGGGATACAAGAACATAGATGCTTGCAAACACAATTGTGTGCTATATTGGAAGGAGAATGCTCAATTGGATAAATGTCCAGAATGCGAAGAGCCTAGGTACAAGGTCAGTGATGGCAAGCGAAAGAAGATCCCTCATAAGGTGCTCCGTTACTTCCCATTGATGCCGAGGTTACGCAGATTGTATATGTCAAGGAAGACAGCCACAGAGATGAGATGGCATAGTGATAAGCGGGTTGATGATGGGATAGCGCGGCATCCGGCTGATTCAGTGGAATGGAAAGAATTTGATATGAAATATCCAGAGTTTGCCCAAGAGACACGTAATGTGAGACTGGGGTTAGCCACCGATGGATTCAATCCTTTTGGTAACATGAGCACCTCGTATAGCATGTGGCCTGTCATACTTATGCCTTATAATTTGCCACCATGGATGTGCATGAAGGAGCCATTCTTGATGATGTCATTACTCATTCCAGGACCTCACTCACCGGGAAACGATATCGATGTATATCTGAGGCCCTTGGTTGATGAGTTGAAGGAGTTGTGGGATCATGGTGTATCTACTTATGATGCCTCCACTAAGGAAATCTTTCAAATGCATGCGGCTGTGATGTGGACGATAAATGACTTTCCTGCATATGGTAACTTGTCTGGGTGGAGCACAAAGGGTTATAACGCTTGCCCCTCGTGTAATGACAGCTCTTTAGGGGTGAAGTTGAAAGATAAGATTGGTTACATTGGCCATCGAAAATACTTGGAACTAAACCACCAATGGCGTAGAAGCAAAGCCTTCAACGGTCAGCATGAGCGTGAAAAGAATTCTTTGGATCTACCGGGGCAGAAGGTACTGGACCAACTCGAAGAGCTAGCGCCGGTCAAGTTTGGCAAGAATAACAAAAGACCGCGTGACTATGGAGAACTGAATTGGACAAAGAAAAGCATCCTATTTGAATGGCCTTATTGGAAGTGCAAAAGACTCCGACACAACCTTGATCCTATGCACATTGAGAAGAACGTCTGTGTAGCTTTGGTTGGAACAATTTTGGGCATCAAGGGCAAAAACAAGGACACCGAGAAAGCGCGTAAGGATTTGAAAAATATGGGCATCAGACCAGAGTTGCATCTAGTGGAGAGAGGTGATGGATCAAGCTTGAAGCCGCGTGCCTCTTACACTCTGGAGCCAAAACATAGAGATGAATTTTTTGAATTCTTGAAATCCATCAAATACCCGGACGGCTATGCGGCGAACCTCTCGAGGTGTGTAACATCGAAAAATGATAAATTAGCTGGTTTGAAAAGCCATGATTGCCACGTCCTTATCCAACGCATCCTTCCTATTGGCATGCGCGGCTTTCTGAATAAGGATACCTGTACTACATTGTTTGAGTTAGGCAGCTTTTTCCAAGACCTATGCTCGAAAACACAGAGACAAGAAGATTTGAAAAAATTGGAGGAGCGGATAGTTTTCATATTGTGCAAGCTTGAGAGGATCTTTCCTCCTGCTTTCTTTGATGTGATGGTCCATCTATCGGTTCACTTGCCACGCGAGGCCATGCTTGGTGGACCTGTGCAATATCGGTGGATGTATCCGATTGAAAGGTAATAGTTGATGTGATTGATTAATTATTTATGTATTAATTCTGTTGCCTTCCATTGGAAATCATAGTTGTTATCATTGATTGTTAAAGGTTTCTGAAGACCCTAAAAGGGTACGTTCGCAACCGAGCTCGGCCTGAAGGTTCGATTGCGGAGGCCTACATTGTCAAAGAGTGTCTCACTTTTTGCTCAATGTATTTAAGGCAGACTGATCGAGTAGATCGTTATGATGATGGTGGCGAACGTGGCCCAGGGATGTCGGTCTTCACACAAATTATCCGTCCCATTGGGTTGATGCCAAGGGCACATGATCCTTCTCAAAAAGATCGTGACATGGCTCATTGGTTTGTGCTGAATAATTGCCCCGAGGTGTTGCCATATCTACAGTATGTGCTTCAATCTAAACATATTTGTACAATGCTTGTTGATTCCTTTATTCATTATCTACTTTTATTTATTCAGTAAAAACTATCTTGAGTAGGGAACACAAGAATTTAGTGCAAGATCAAAGATGTGGAGATGTCGGGCAGATACAACGAAGAGAATTTTCAAAATGGTTCAAACAACGTGTAAGACATATAAAATATGTTCATTTTAATTGCTAGTTATTATTGGATTTGTTTTAAAATAACATTAGTTCAATGCATTTGACTTAATCTTCCTATGTAGATGAATCAATTGCGAACCCTAGGTTCACCAGAAGCTTCTGATGAGATGTGGTCATTAGCAAATGGCCCTAGGTCCCAAGTGAATCTTTATCAGGGTTGTGATTGCAATTGTGTCCGATACCACACTAAAGACCGTGAGAAATGTCGTAGGAGCCAGAGTAGCGGCGTGGTCGTGGAAGGGGAATACGAAGGGGAGAAACATGACTACTATGGCTACATTTGTAAAGTCTGGGAATTGTCCTATCGACACGGGGGTAAGGTGGTCTTATTTGAATGTGAATGGTACAACACTAGTACCAAGCACAAGGTAAACATCGAAGACCATGTTACAAGCATTGATATCACTGGTCGTTGGTGTATGGATGATCCATTTGTCCTACCAAGTCAGGTGACACAAGTCTTCTACGTCAATGACACCAGCAGGGGAAAAAATTGGAGGGTCGTAGAACGGGTCAAGCCTCGGGGAGCATGGGATGTACCTGCTAAGCGGGATGACGACGACGACGATTGTGATGTGCCTGTTGATGCATTTCAGCAGGACGAAACGACATTTGTTGTCCCAGTCCTCGTCGATGGTACTAGTGTCCAATATTCTAGGGATGATATAGATCCTGAGATCGTTCTCGGTGATGAGTCAGCGGACAAGGATGACCAAGACGAGGATGAAACACTGGCGGAGTACGAAGATGAAGAAACTGATGTTCATAGTGAGGAAGATGATGACATTGAATATGACATGTAGTGTTTGTTTCAAGTTTTGCACATGTAACGATTAAGTAAATTAATAAAGATCTTATCTTACATAATGACATTGTCTTCAATTTCATTTTCTCTTCTGATTTGTTCATATATGGATAAAAAGTTTTTTACATTTCACATTTTAATCCTATTTATATATATCATAGTTGCAAGAGATGCCAAACAGAGGGAAAAAATGGGTCAAACCAGGAGAGTTGTCACGTCAAGTGCAAGCTTCCAATTATTTATTAAAGAGAAAACAGACAATTAAACAGAATGCAGAAAAACTTGCATCTCTAGGGCTCCAACGGACCGCACGTGCTATATTTGGTTCGGTTAAAGGGATAAACAAGAAGGGAAAGAAGAATGTCATTGGGAATGATAAGATGGAGAACTACATTCCCACAGAAGATGATGATGTAGATGATGATACATCTTGGTCTCAATCGGATGAGGTAATCGTTATGTGAATGTCATGACATGTACTTTAAAAATATCATTTTTGATGTTGAAACTCGTGATAAAATGATTTCCATTTCCATTTAATGTAAGTTGTTGACATTCACTGTACTAATACTCTTGATTTTTGCTATTAATTATTTATTTTCCTTGTCACTTTGCTCTAATCCAGATTGCAGATATGCCTCGGGCTAGTAGGGTGAAACGTGCTCGGACTATTGCAGCTGCACTCGGTTTAGCTGGTGTAGAGAGCACACATGAGCCCTTACCGACTCAGCCTCCGACCACACAACCCTCACCGACACAGCCTTCGACCACACAGCCCTCACCGACTCAGCCTCCGACCACAGAGCCCTTACCGACCCAGCCTCAACCGTCCCAGCTGCCGCCGAGTCCTCATACAGTGAGTAGCAGCGTAGGTGAGAACATTATGACATTTTTAAAATCATGAATTCACTTCAATTTAATGATATGTGTTCACTAACTCATTTACCGTTATCATCTTAACAGCATCAGCCCCACTCTCTTCGCAACAGACTCGTGTAAGGGGTGTTACGCGAGGGAAGAATGCGACGAAGCTTAGAAGACAGCTAGGTCATAACATCCACATTCCGATCTCCATCTCCAGCCATAGGCCAGAGGGGGAACATGCCCCATTAATGGTTAACCATCTTGGGTTAGCCATTAGAGAGGTTGCTCCGGTAAGGCCTCATGGTTGGAAGAAGCTTGAAAGTGGGATCAAGCTTGCAGTTATTGCTACAGTTCAGGTAAACTGAAGCATAAGATGTCTACCCAAATTATTATAGTTATGAGATCATTACAATATCTGATTATATTTTGTTATTACTAATCTTTGTATGGCTCTCCCCTAATTGCAGCAATTGTTTGATATCGGGGATTACGATGGTGATATGCAGATCAAGGCGGACATTGACCGCCAATGCGGAGTTTTGTATAAGAGTTGGAAGTACGAGCTGCACAGTCACTACCTCGAGTTGTTGGAGCAGGGGGTTCCCCGACCCCAGGACCGCCCGGCATCGGGTTGTGATCCAGCTGATTGGCAGATGATGATCTCACAATGCTGGGAGTCACCATCTTGGAAGGTAAATTCGGGATGTTATCTACAACAATTAATTATATTCCAACGTAATTCTATTAGTAATGATTTTATAAATGACTGCTATTGTATTATTGCTTTTCTATGTAGGCGAAGTCTAAAAAGGCTCAAGAGAGTCGAGCCAAGTTGCCATATAATCATACTAGTGGCTCCAGATCATATGCATCGAGGATGTCTATGATGGTACTGATTATATTCATATGACGATCATTGCATTAAGTTTATTAATTTATTAATATGTAGCTAGGTTCATATCTAATACAAAGCATTTTCAATTAACAGATGTCACAGAATGCCGGTCAAGCGCCGCCTATTACTCAGTTCTTCCGCGACACCCACTACAGACAAAAGAGTAATGAGTGGGTAAACGGAGTGGCTCAGCAGAGACATGTACGTTTGCTAATAAATAAATTAGAAATCGGAAAATAATGATCCTAGCTAAGCATTCTAAATCCCTTGTTGTTTTAAATGGCAGGATGCATTGGTGCTTAGGATTGAGGAGCAGTCGCAGCCCTCAGTCACAACTCCCATGAGTGAGGAGGAGATTGCTGTTGATGTGCTTGGGAAGAGGTCTGGATACTTAAATGGATATGGGATATATACAAGATCCTCTGCACAGTCTCGGGCAGCGCATTCTGAGGTGATCGCCTTGCGGGAGCAAGTGGCTGAGCAGGCTAGGAGGCAGGCTGAGCAGGACAAGAGGCAGGCTGAACAAGACAAGAGGCAGGCTGAACAAGACTTGAGGCAGGCTGAGCAGGAGAAGAGGGTGGCTGAACAAGACAAGAGGGTGGCTGAGCAGGACAGAAGATATCATGCACTTGAGGCAATCATTCAACAGTTGGCATCTGCAACAGGGATAGACCCGACCGGCTTATTGGACATCACGAGAGGGACCACTTCTGCTGGTGATGGCACAACTATTGGAGATCATGATGCAAACCTGGGTGGTGGGGGCGCTCACCTAGGCCCATAGGTAAAAATAAATAAAATAAATAAATTGCATCTAAAAAATATATATTACAAAACGTAATCCTTATTTGGCCCTTTTAATTTTCTTTTAATTTTCTTTGGGGTTTTGTTTACACTTTACATTTTTTTTTCCACATTTCCCATTTTTGTTTGGTGGGAATTCAGTATTTTCTTCTCTAAATTACCCTTTGGTGCCTCGTGGTATTTGTTGTCTATAGTCTGTACCGCCTTCTTTCTTCACCCTACCCACACCCCGCTTCTTTCTTTTATCCATTTTCAGAGCAAGGAAAAGGCATCTTCTCTCTTTCTTCAACACTAATCTCCAAGACCTATCCACCCTCTCTCTCTCTCTTAAAGAGTGTATGATAAATTCTCTCTAACATAGAGAACCATCTCTTTTGGGTATACAGAACCCCTGCTCTTGTTCTCTCTCTCTCTCTCTCTCTCTCTCTCTCTCTCTCTCTCTCTCTCTCTCTCTCTCTCTCTCTCTCTCTCTCTCTCTCTCTCTTCTTTCCAGAGGAACTTTGGGGTTGAGTGCTTTTGTTGCTTGGGTATTGTTTCTCTGCCACTTTCTTGTTAGCTTTCTATGTTGGAATTATGAAGCCTTTGAATAAACTGGTGCCTTTTCTCTCAGAAATTCTTTTTGGGCATTTGGGTTGTTGCAAAGATTAATCTTTCAGGAATTTGTTAATGGGTTTGATATTTGAAGGCATAATCTATGTTTCCTGCTTGGCTGGCTTTATGTTTCAGAGTTCTGCTTTGATTGTCTTAAGTTTTTAATGTCTCCACAATTTCTGGTAAATTAGATTCGTGGTGAATTTTGGATGGTGTTAGAGATTTTGTTACGTGGTTTTTAGTTCCATGATTTTGGGCAGTTTGAGTGATTCTGTGATGTGGACTTTTTTCTTGATATTGGTCAAATGGAGTGTCATTGCAATGCGATTATCTTAGGAATTGGGTTTTGCTGTTTTTGAGAAAATTTGCAGATTCTGTGATGTGGAGCCTACACTTTCCTTAGTCTTGAGCAAGTGGAATTCTATTGCAGTGTGACTTTTTTACAACTTGGGTTTTGTTGTTTTCATTTTTTTTGAGCTAAGATTGCTGATGTGGTGACATGGGTTTCCTTCATGTTATTTTTCTGTTAATATTTTATCCCCTTACATACTGAATGGTTTGATGATTGCACTTTTTATTTTTTGTTTATCAATGATGAAAACTTTTATTTAAAAAGGAAGGAGGAAACAATGAACATGTAAAATGAAAGAAGAAAAGGCAGGCATAAAAGACTTTTACAGTTATGCTGCCAACAACCAAGCTACAAAGAAGAGCCTACAGACAGAATAGGCCTTTCTACACCCAATTTGGTTAAAGAGGCAGCCACTACATTGGTATCCTAAAAGTTTCCACATACTACACAAATGCACTTTTCGTTTTTCTTCTTTCATTATTTGAGCCCTCTGATTGATTTGATTTTGAGGTGGTTCTACGTTTCTTTAAGTCTGAATACTAAGCAATTTTATTATATAAAATTTCTGAACTTCTTTTGATGTACAGTTCAGTTATGTCTATTTGTTCTACTAATTTCCAGAAACAATGTAGTAGTTTGTTGGTTATTGTTATCTTATTTTAAAACATTAAGGTTGTTAGTTGATAAAATGTTTTATGTCATTTTTTTTTTTTGGTTGATTGAATAGTTTAGTGATGTGAGCTTGTATGTGCTCATGTGTATGTCCTAGTCTTTGGTTTTTTAATATCATTCTTGGTTAAATAAGTTGCTGATGATGAAATATATGCAATATCAGGGTCTGTTGAGTTGATAAATGGGGCCTTGAAGTACAAATAATGGCATTGATAGCACATCAAACGTGGGTAAGAAAAAAAAACAGCACTTTTTTTTCCTTTTTTTTTTAATGTTTTTCTCTACATCCAGGTTTTCATATTAAAAATTTGAATGCATATTTGTACATGTGTGCTTCCAACACTGTACCCCCAACCCGTGCCCACTTTGCAAAATCTCTCCTTTGTAACTAGAGCTGACAATGCGTTTTGTTTTTTGTCTTACAAGTTCAGTTATATATAGAAGTCTTGCTTTATAGACACATAGAAGCAGAGTTTGAGCATTTAAATATACGAAGGTGTGGGTAAATTATCAAATTGTGGACTTGCGAACTCAAATACAACAACTTGGCCAATTTCTCTTATTTAAAAAATAATAATTTACCTACCATCTATGTGGTGTTGATGGCAGCTAATATTTAATTTAGCATCTAATGGGCTCGCTTTGATGTGATCAATCCACTTGAATTATTGGAGAAAAAAACAATACAACTAAAATCAACATAGGAAATGAGAAAAAGTTGGAACAAACTCAAAAATAGTTATGGACAGTGAAAAGTCATTCTCATTAAACTTGACATGGTTGTTTGCTTGTGCAGAAAAAAAACTCACTTTACTCGTCTCTTGTCCATAAAACTTTCAGGGCGGGCAGTGTAGGCGCAGGAGATGAATTCGAGAGTTTCTCCAATAAAAGGCCATCCGAGAGTCCCCAGGGGAAGGTGCGTTCTGTTTCCTGCTTTGGTTCTGAGTCTCCTCTTTCTGCAGAGAATTATAATTGGTGCCAGAAGCACCATTGTAGTAATCACACAAACGACCCACAAATGGTCCATTTGATCTCTCTCAAGTCTCAAAGGTCTTTGGGTTGTTTGGGTTTTTGGGTGTTCTTCCATTACCAGTGATGATCTGATCTCTGATGCTCTTTAAATATGGCTACCACAGTAACGACAGAGATGACGATGATGACAAGACAGCATACACGAGGGGGTAATCTAATCTTGGTTTTGTTAGCATGTGAACCGTGGGTTACAACTTTGACGGTAAAGTCTCCTACATGTGACTGCTTTTATGAACCGCACTAACGAGAGTAAGAGGATCACCAACTTGCCCAGTATACTTTATTTGGGGTTTCATGAACTCCCCAAGTATTTGTAGTGTTCTTCTGTTTGGAGGATTTCATGAACTTTGAGAATGTCGTGTTTGGCTGTTTGTATAGGTTTTGCTTGGAATGGTTCAAGTTCAACATGTTAATGCAGTTTTGTACATTCAGTTAATTGCTTAATTTTGTTGGTTTTTTGTTTGGTGTTTACGTCTGCGAATGAACAATTTGTATATATCAAGTACCATTTATAATTTGCTAGATGTTGAACATTTATAACATGTCAGATGTTTGCTCAATTTATTTTGAGCAATTCGTCCATGGTTGTTATTATATTTTATATAGAATGAGGTGGGTGTTGGGCATGTGGGTTTACTTATCTCATGACCTCTGACTAGTTCAGATAGTTGCATGCATTTCAATAATTAATTTCATGTCTTGTTATGTAATACGTACGTATGTGTGTGTAAATATAAAAATTTGCTTCTATGTGCCACTAAACCTGCATGATTCCAAAGGTGTTCCAAGATATCAGACCTGTTTTCATGAATAATTATAGTTTGCGGAGTGACAAAATAGGATTCCATCATAGGAATATATGTAACCATAGATAATGCATACAGCAATTTTGAGACTCATATTGATAAGAAGTTATGCATGAATTCCATGCACTTAATATTC
This sequence comes from Litsea cubeba, assembly GCA_012931725.1. Taxonomy (NCBI): domain Eukaryota; kingdom Viridiplantae; phylum Streptophyta; class Magnoliopsida; order Laurales; family Lauraceae; genus Litsea; species Litsea cubeba. The sequence continues at coordinate 74,047,762 of CM022948.1, forward strand.
TAGATCATGGCTTTGTATTTAATTTTCACCATGACTGAGACCATAATTTGGACAACACATAAAAGTAAGTTCATCAAATTAGCTTAATTAATTGCTCTATCTATACAAGACTTGTTTACCCTTGAGTTGTACATGCAGAGATTTCTGTGCATTTCTTCTCTTAATTTAATCAGTAAAACGACAGCTGCCTTGCAGCATCACACATCCATGCTGGCTATTCTGCCAGTTGATAGTATCACAAAGCCAGTGCCACATTGGTATATATCTCTCTTGCTCAAGAACATAGTCGCATCAGTTTTCATTTCTCTTTCAGTGTGCAGATGTAGAGACAACAGATGGACACTTTCTCCACCCCTCTTCACTTGTTTTCTCCACTCGTTTTCTCTGCATCCAAACGAATGACTTCTTAATGTAAAAGCTTACAGTGTATATTTTTCTAGATACCATCTCAATACACCTTATTCAAGAATACTAGGAATGCTTTGCTCAACCCAACTGCAACCTGGGTTCCTTGTCAAGCCTCTCTCTCTCAATAACCTCAAAACTTCATTTGCATCGTCTCTCCGACCTGCGTCAATATAGATGTTAGCGAGGGTCAAAAAATTTGCTGCATTTTCCGGTTCCAGCTGGAAAAGGCGCCTGGCAACTTCTTCTCCAATCCCCAAGTCACCATGAACTCTGCAAGCACTCAATAAGCTGCTCCATAAGCCAACACTAGAGCGAGCACCCTTAGCCGTACTTTTTACCAGCTCATACGCCTCAGATAGGAGACCACCTCGACCTAACAGATCAATTATGCAAGCATAATGCTCCATATCAGTCTCTAACCCATAGTTCTCTTTCATAGACTTAAATAACTCCCTTCCCTCCTCTACAAGTCCTGCATGGCTACAAGCAGTCAGCACAGCAAGTAAGGTTATACGATTGATGAGGAATTGGATTTGGTTCTAATTTTGATCCAACAACACCCAGCCTGAAACCGGCTGTTAGACCCTTTTGTATATATATTTATTTGTACCTAATGTATGTTGGACATTTGTTATATGTTTATGTTTTATTTATAATTTAATTCATTGAAAAGAATTTAATGTTATTTTTTGTCATTGCAGATTGATAGACGCTTTGGGGTCGGTTGCTTACTTGTGGGAGTGTAGGACTTTTTTTCGGTTTATTTGTATATATATGTATGTTGGACATTTGTATGAGACGGTATCATTATTGATTGTAATATTTGTTTAATGAGATGAATGAAACAATTGAAAAATGGAGATTTGTTTATTTAGTAATGTTTTATTTCATTGCATTTTTTATGTTGAATATAGGTATATGAACAGGTTTATTTTTTATACAGGTGTATGAACAGGTTTATAGAAAAATAATAATGCAAATATAAGTAAAATTAAAAAAAAAATAAAAGACCTTTGCCGACGAAAATTTTCGTCGGCAATATTCAAAAAGAAATTAAAGAATTAAAAATTATTTTGGCGACGAACAAAATCGTCGGCGAAAGAAAAAAATTAAAAAATCAAAACTAAAATGATTTTGCCGACGAAAAATCTCGTCGGCAAAAGTAAATAATGAAAAGGTAAAAAGAAAATTTAAAAAATGATTTTGCCGACGAAAAGGATCGTCGGCAAAGTTTAAAAAAATTTTAAAAAATAAAAATACATTTCCCGACGAAAAATTTCGTCGGCAAATGTAAAATATAAAAAATAAAAATGGTTTTTACGACGAAAGAAATACGTCGGCGAAATTAAAAATGAAAAATGAAAAAATAAAATTATTTTGACCGACGAAAAAAAAACGTCGCTAAAGTTAAAAATGAAAAATGAAAAGAAAATAAAATTATTTGGCCGACGAAATAAAAACGTCGGCAAAATTAAATATTAAAAATGAAAAGAAAGTAAAATTATTTTCCCGACGAAAAAAAAACGTCGGAAAAATTAAATATAAAAAATTAAAAAAAAATAAAATATTTTGGGCGACGAAAAAAGACGTCGGTAAAATTAAATATTAAAAATAAAAAAAAATACAATTATTTTTCCGACGAAACAAAAACGTCGGTAAAATTAAATATGAAAAATTAAAAATAAAATAAAATATTTTGGGCGACGAAAAAAGACGTCGGTAAAATTAAATATTAAAAATTAAAAAAAAATACAATTATTTTTCCGACGAAACAAAAACGTCGGTAAAATTAAATATGAAAAATTAAAAATAAAATAAAATATTTTGGGCGACGAAAAAAAACGTCGGGAAAAGTCAAATTAACGTCGGTAAAAAATTTTATTTTGCCGACGAAAAATAATTCCGTCGATAAAATGGATTGCTGACGGGATCTTACCGACGTCTTGCCGACGAAAAAAATTTCGTCGGTAAATGTTTTTACCGACGGAAATAGACTTTTGGCGACGAAAATATTTCGTCACCAAAAGTTCATTTTCTTGTAGTGAGTTATGGGACCCACCCTCATTTTCTATAAAAGGAGAACTTCATCTTCTTCATTTCCTTTCTCACTCATTTCATTGTGGAAGAAGGAGTCCCAGCCCAAGCTAGGGTTTTTCCCTTTCTCCTTGCTTCTCCATCTTAATCCACTCCAACACTTGCATCATTTGAGAAATGGATTCCATAATCTTCTTCCTCACTTCAAGAGCTTCCTTTGGACACCATTAGAAGAGCTATCCATCACCATTAGAGCTTCTCTTAAGCTCTCCTTGCCCATTTGAAGGCTCTACAAGTAAGGAATGCCTCCAATCTTTTAGTTGTGTACTTTTCTAGCTTTAGAGATGCTTCAACTCCATTTGTTCAAACTTTCTCTTCCGATTGCTTAGTTTTGATATTCTAGGGTTTCTTGTGGATTATTTTGGGGGTTTTTGCATAGATTGGTGCTAGAGGCTTGGAGAGTGTGTCTTGGAGCTTTGATTGCTTAGCTTGGACCTAAGGCAAGTGGATGAATTGATAAATCTTGATTTTTAGCATGTTTTATGAGTAATATGATTTCATATATGGTCATTGGTACGTATATGCCTCACCTTATGTTTTTATTGATTTCGAAGATGTGCATAGTAATGGATATTTTCCCTCTTGTTTAATCTCTAAAAATGTATGTATTGTCGATTTGTTAAATCCTGTTTCATGCTTACATTGGATTTCCATGGATGATGGGTTCATTTTGTATTTAATGTGAATGAAATGGAGGGGCTTGGATGGTGGATTGAATGGGGTTTTGATAAAGTTTTGGAGTCCTCAAATATGTGTAGAAAGGATGCTCAAAGTTCTATGAAAGGAGAAGAAGGAAAAAGGCCCGAAACTGCACTGAATCGCATCCTGGACAGTTCGCTCGAGCGAGCTTGACACTTCCCTCGAGCGAACCTGTCACAGAGAGCAGTTCGCTCGAGCGAGCTTATGGTCGCTCGAGCGATCCCCTCATAGAGAGTTGTTCGCTCGAGCGCACCTTCTAGCTTGCTCGAGCCAACTCTCTGTCAGGCCTGGGTCAATATAGGGAGGTCTGAAATGTTAACCTAATGCTTGGGGAGGTGTTGTTTGGAGCCCCAACGCAATAGAAAGACCTAAGAAATGTTGTATGGAGCCCGGTTGAGAAAGAGACCCCATTATGGAAATTCGTCGAGGATCTTTAGACTTGTCAATGTGCATAGAGATCCGGAATGTCCTTAATTCTCATGAAGTACCAAATGTATGTCAAATCGGACATACGGGACTCTATTCACACTGATTTAATCTTAGACCCTTAATGTTTGACCCGGAAATTTATAGAAATCCATTTGTACTTGGTTCTACCCGAATTTCTACTTATGTTTGTCAGACTTTATATTACATGACTAGACTTGCCCCGAAAGTATTGAAAATCATGTTTTTTGCGATTTGCTAGCCAGTTATACCTGACCCGATACAAATGTGTTATTATGCCTATGGGCATCCCGTCCCGTTTATAAATGAGCTTGTCTTGATTTCTTGCATATGACCTATGAGTCGGCACCACTAAGCTTGGATGACCATATCGGTTTGATCCACCGATTTGGAGATTCCCCCTCGTGTCCTGCCAGCTGCAGCCTAGATCCTGTCTTGTCTTGATACCCAGTTAGCTACCGCGGTCCCGTCCATCTTTACTTGTTTCCATGAATATCGTTGACGCTCCTCACCTCGAGTGACTGAGGTTAACGCCGCGATATTGCTCTCGTCACTTTAGTGAGAGAAGATTTAGCTTTGTGTGGTTGCCATCTTGCTAGTTCCTGATTCTTTGGTACCTTACATGTTTTATATTGCAAATGTCTGTTCTTAATAAATGATGCATTTACTTTTATGAAATTCATTATTTATACAGGTTTCAATGTTTTCCAATGTATCATTGTTTTAAATTTATTGTTACAACTTTTCACCCCACCTGTCAGACCGTCGTGTCTGACCCATTCCTTGGTACTCAGGTCCAGACCTCGTTACCTTCGAGGAGGAGCCAGAGGAGTCGGTCGGTGAACCGCAACGTATAGTTGAATGGCAAGCTGATGATGTCATGTAGACATTCGGTCAAGCTTCGAGATGCGACACTTTTGGGGTTTTGATTAACATCTTTTGAGGGAATATTCTTTTGGATGTACTGGCCTTTGTTGGCCATTATTTTGGGGCAATTAATTAACTGATCTTTTGTATAAACATTTAACTTGATATTGTCGGGAAATGCTAATGATCATTGCTCACTTTGATACTATGTAATTAGTACTCGTGCAATAAGTCTTGTTTATAGAATGAATTGGTATGTTCATGATTTGCTACACGCTTCCGCAACCCATATATGTACATGACTTGTATATGAGATGACTTGAATGTGAATTCCTCACCGCGGAATCCTGTGGGAAATCACGTGCACGAACGAAATATTCTTCTTGAGCCTGTGTACGTATGGGCCATTTAATCATTGTGTTGACATGGCTTCATCACCATGATCATTAACTTACCGTCCCGATCCCGGATTAAGCCTTAAACCCTGTCCGGGGTCGCGACACCCCTTTTAACATTTAATGAGTCAAAAGGATAAAAATGCCCTCTCTTTATATACTCTATGTCACCAAACACGCACAGCTTTAAAATGTTCTGTCATACACTCCGAAATCTAAGCAAAATAAAGTATCTAGAATCGAAGATGAAGGAAACTGCAGAAAGAAACAAAATTAACTCATCAGTGACCTTGAGCAACCGAATCATCTTGACTTAAACTTAATTGAGTTTGACATAAGTTTATCTAAGTTTTGGTTTGAATTTATCTGAGCTTGAGATGAAATTATTTGATTTTGACATGTATATATCTATGCTTTATGTAAAGTTATCTTAGTCTATGATCAATTAAACATGACTTTAAATGAATTTATCTGTATATTACATGATTTTTCTAAGTTTGATTTCAATTTAACTACGTTTGTTATCAATTAAACAAGGTTTCAAATGAATTTATGTGACTTTAATCAATTTTCTCTGAGTTTTTACTGAGTTTATCTGAGTTTCTTATGAAATAATGAGTTTGGTATGAAATTAACTGGGTTTCACATGATTTTATTTGACTTTAAAATATATTCAACTTGGTTTTAAATGTTTTTTTTTAGTTTACTGTGAGTTTATCTAAGTTTTGTATGTGTTATCTGACTTTGGCATAATGTTATTTGACTTTGGCATGATGTTATCCGTGTTTGGTATGAATTTATCTAAACTCGATATGAATTTATTTGTGTTTGCATTGAATTAATCTGAGTTTGATACGAATTAAGTAAATTTATCTGAGTTTGTTTTGAATTTATCTAACTTTGATGTGAACTTATCTGACTTTGGCGTGAGTTTATATGAGTTTACATGAATTTATTTGTGTTTGAAATCATAACTAGTTTGAAAACAAGTTATATCACTTTGATACGAGATTATCTAACTATATTTGGTTTGGTTTGACTAGATTTAGTTCGAATTTATCTATCTTTGATAAGAATTTATCTGAATCAAATATGAAATTATCTGTGTTTGAAGTGAATTTAAATAAATTTGATATGATTTTATCTGACTTTGTTTTGGACTGTGATGAGTTTGATATCAATTTATCTGAGTTGTATATGTATGTGGACAGCCAAAAGCACCCAAAAGAGGGAAGAGAATACAAAAAAAGCAGCACCAAGCAAGCCACGCCAGGCAGAATTTCATCAATTGTCGTTCCCTCCAATTCAAAACTTAAAATTTGATCGAAAACTCATCTTACTACATTCAAATTGGAAAATAATCCGGGAAAGATAGTGAGTTGGAGCTAAAACCCAGATTTAAATTGCATGACACCCATTTAAATGGTTAGAAGGGCAAATGAGTCATAGAAAATCTGATGTCACATGCTTAGAGAACACCGCCTGAATTAATCTCATGCGCAAGGGACTCTTGGCCTTAAATATTAAGTCTCTGTACTAGAAACTCTATAACACGGTACTGAGGGATCTCTCCCTAATTTACCCTTTTTTTTATCATAGTTGGCTAGATACAAAAGTCCTCTTGAATATAGTAGACCAAGTCGACACATACTGCTATCAATATTCATTGAACATATTTTCTTTGAGTTTTGCTAGATTTTTAAGCCTCTTGTTCTATCACCTATGTTTATGTGATAGCAAGAAAGACTACCCAACTGTTTGCAAAGTATCAACAGAATTCATGGAAATAGGTTTTCAGTCTCCCAAGGGAATTTCGCTCCCCACCTTTTTAAGTAAAGGGGATCCTGATGGTGCTTTATTTCACTCTTGTGGAGGATTCTGGCAGGTGAAAGTTTCACCTGGAGAAATATGAGTAGGTGAGTTCGTACTCTTTTAGGCAGGAGCACCTGGCCTCAAATAAATCGATGGATGTAGCCCAAATTTGAAATTCAAGCCTCCAAAACCACCAACTAGTTTGTTCTATCACAGTGGAGGTTTTGCTTCAATTAAAGTTATACCCGTCATCATATTGATCACATATAAAACAAGTAACTTAACTCTCTTTTCTATCACATGGTTAAGATGTGGGGATCTAATGACAAACATAAATTTTATTGGATTCAAATTCTGTTTGATTGTAAACATGGTGAGAAAGTGATCTTACTGCCATGCTTCCCGAGACTGGCAAATAATTTGTCTGGGAACTTGGGCCAATTTAGGTATCTGAGGCCTGAGACCAAAATGTAGAATCATGTAAGCTGGGACATGCGGTGTTAGGTCAAAAGCCAGGCCCAAGTTGCACTTCCAAGCATACCAGCCACTCAATAGTCAAATGCGAAGGGTATTCTAGTAATATTAAAGGCAGGAACCAAAATCCCACAACAGCTGTGTAGGACTGCTGTTACACCCCGACCCTAATTAAACGTGTTTAGTACTAATTTATTGTGTTTTAGCTAAATTAATTATGCTTGGTTATTAATTTTGATTATTAGTGTTAATTAGTCCTTGTGAGTTAAGTTGGTAGAGTCTCGAGCCTTGGATAGGTGAGTTAGAACCGTTTTGACTCTGTTTAATGGAGTCAAGGGCTTTTTCGTAATTACCGATTTTTATAAATTGCATCATTTGCACGTCATTTTAGCACCAACACGTGTATTTAGCTGAGCACGTCAATTTCCGTATTTGACTTGATTTCATTTGACCAAACCATGTGTGAGTGGGCCACCAATTGACCTTTTATGAAAATATTAACTATGGAAGGGTTTTCTTATTAAAAAGGACCTTATCCTTTCCTTTATAAGCCCATTCCTCTCCTTTTCATTCCTTTTCACTTCTCTTCCTCTCTACTACTCCCCTTCTTCCCTTCTCTTCATTCCTCTTCTTCTCCAATCATTCAAGGAATTGTTGCACGTGCTTTAAGAGCCAGGAGTGGATTCATCTTCATCATCTTCAATCTCACCTTCCATTGTAGACAAGAAGCTCTCTTCATCTTCCTCTATTTTCTCTCAAATTCGGAATTATAACCAAAAGGTAGATAACAACCCTCTACTTTATGATTTTGAGTTACATTAAGGTCAAGGAGGCTCATTTCCACACATGCATTGCATTCTCATCCATCTTCCATGGATTTCTTGATTAGGGTTTGGTGTATTTGGGGCTTTTGGTCTCTTGAGCTAATTAGGGTGAGGAGAACTTTGGAAAGCTTAATAGAGGCAAGTATAAGATCTAAATAATAAGATTTATATATTATGCATGTTCATTGATTCATAATAATCAAATTTGATGATTTTAGTTTTCTTTAATAAATGAATGTTTTGAATTTTTTTGGAGTTTGATTTAATGGAAAAAGGATGGAGGAAGTTTAATGCTATGTTTAGGAGCATGGAGGCTCCATATTTGCAGGTCCTAGTAGTGGAAAGAAGGTTAGAAATGAATGGGTGAAAGAACACATGAGAATCCCGAAAACAGGAACTCTGGACAGTTCGCTCGAGCGAACTGGAGCATTCACTCGAGCGAACCTGTAGCCTGAACCCATGCTCGAGCGACCAAGGGGTGCGCTCGAGCGACCAGCTCTCTAGATGGGGTCTGCTCGAGCGAACCTGAAGCTGTCAATTAGGCTTCTTTTAATTCACTTCTAAGTGAATTTATCACTCTTAACCCTTATTAAACCACCCTAATTATTCCCAAAGGGTAACTAAGGTGCACACACCCTCATTCCGTAGGAAACTATGTTTCCCAAGACTTTTATGTCCTTAGAAATGGAACCCTAACCTTCTTAATTAGTCCAATGGAAATCTTTAGTCTAATTACTTAGCCATGAAGATTAATTTGGAGATTCAATGTATTTTTATGATAGGTGACATCAAATAAGTAGTAATACGTTGACTCTCTTAATCTATCTTGTATTGGATAGTAATAGTCTATATGAATAATTAAATTAGTTAGTAAATAGTTTGATTTTCTTAAAATAAATTATATTACATATTGAGGTTGAGATTTCCATTAATATCAATTCTAATTGATTAGTGGTCATATTGTTTATATCATTTGATTCGATCATCTACTCTTCCAATTCGTTATTCAATTGATGTACGACTATTTAGCATTTGATGAGAGATTTGCATTAAGAGTATTCGGTTGATTAACTAGTATTCGATTATATGAGATTGTTATTCGATTTGATTTATGAACAAATATATAAATTTACTCAAATTTGAGTATTATTTGATTCGATTGAGTCGGCACTACTTGGCTTCGACCTTGTAATACCTGCCGAGGTTAAACTTGGTTCGTATTATTTGAGACTACTGCAGTATGTCGTCTGGAGCACCGGAACTCCAGAACCGGGTAGCCAGCTAGCCTTTGGCCGGACAGTTGGTGACATCCCAACTAAAGTTGCTCTCACTGAGAGAATGAGCTTTACGTAGTTGCCAATTTGTATTTGTATTCGTATTATTAATAGATTTCAAAAGCATGAATTTATTCATGAAAGTAAATTGTTTAACTATTTCCTTTTGTTGTCACATTTTTTTTATTCTCAACATATAATTTTCCTCAAAAGCTTTATGTATATCTTGTTTATTGCCTGTACTTGCTATTTTGTTGTATTGAGATACTACACTTAGTGTCACAGGTGCAGATGCAATTCCCGGCCTTACAGAGGCCTAGGAGGGAGCGGAGGTTACCCAAGAGGTACCTTCAGGATTAGAGGAGTGGCTTGGTGTAGGGCCCATGTAGAGACTCCTCGACTCAGAGAGCGCCAGATATTTTGAGAGCTTATAGTTAGAAGTGTGACTGACTTCTTTTTGTGTGGGTCACACTAGCTTTTATTCATTTTGATACACTTTTGGTATTGTTACATAGGATATTTTGTATAACTCTCTTTTGTATAATTATTGTATATAAATGTATAATTCTTTTTGTATTAAAGAATATTGTAAATGGATAGTACAGGGATATGATATTCATTTTGTGAAAGAGAAATTTCAGCTGCCGCTATATTAACTATTGATTAATGGTTTTAGTGAGTTTTGACTCACGAGTGGAATAGTTCTCCTCCTTCGTGTGCTTGTATTTGATTCGTGACAGGTACGTCCACACGGGAGTACGTGTGTTTCACCTCGAGGATTACTATAGGCCAGGGTGATTTGGATCCGGGATGTGACAATTGCCATAGGAGAAAATCCCCCTGAAAGGTGGAGATGTAGCTGGGACTTGACTTTCCTAATTTGAATAATAGGTATGACCGGGTACTTATTTTTCATCTCCCCTTATTCATTTTTTCTATTCATGGGTAGATATCATTTGATAGCCATTTATCGATCTCCACTTTTGTTTCTTCAATCTTAGCTACTTTTAAAAATACATTTCATAGAATTCAAAGGAATTCAATTCCATCATACAGATGAGCCTTTAGAATTCCATGGACATCAGGATTCCCATGCACCAAGGTAGAATGAGAGAAAAGGGGCCCAACGCAGAGATCTTATTAGAGGATTAGTTTAATTTGATTATACTAGAATTAAAGAAGAGCTCCTAAAGAAAAACACTCACATTAGCAATCCCATCCACCCCCCTCAAAAAAAAAAAAAAAAAGTACCAAATTGAATCAAAGAGTAGATTGGTAAAATGGTAGTAAAGGTTGAGAGTTGCTTCAACAAAACCTTTGCCCGTGCCAACATTGTATGACAATTATCTTGGGCCCTGCCTTGACATGAGCATAAACTAGATCAGTCACATCAATGTAGTCTCTTATGCAAGTGCCAGCAGTGGTGTTAATAGTCTCTTCCTCTAACCTGCATTCATAAAAAATTCATATCAGTGGCGCAAAATGGTAGTTATTCAAGGTTTCTCATGATTATGGTATTTGATATTAGTATGAGAGAACCAACAAGAGTCCAATATTCTTGCAAACATGCATTGCATCATTTGTGTAAATGAATGAATGAGAGGAAGTAGTCAGCGATTTACCTTAAGCCCAAGAATACTGCCCCACGTTGCATCAAAACATTCACCGGATATTTGGCCATGCTTCCTCAGTTCATGTCTAGGAGCTTCCCCTGACATTCCCTTCTGATCTGATCCAATGACATTAAAATATCTGAGACATTGTTGGAAATATGGAGTTGATGAGGGGAAAAAACTTCAAAAGACTTCATAGAAGAGTTCACTAAAATACAAAAATATGATTATAAAACAGAACATGCATAATTATCAATGTAAGAATTGCCAAAGTACTAAGATAAAATGCTTGGACACAGACAGATTTTTTTCTGTTCAACAAGAAATTACATAGGCTGACCATGTTTTTCAGGCCATGCATTGGAGGTGGAATGACCAATGTGTTATGCTATGACAGTCAGGAAAATCCTTTTGTACAAGATCGAGGGATTCTTTCTAACTGATTGCGTACAATTGATTTGACTGTCCATTTGAAGGACAATAAACTGATGACTATAATCATCCAACAGCAAAGAGTTCTGAGGCATGACTTGCACGTACTGAGGATCATTGTGTGCAAGGTCCTCAAGGATCATATAGATCCTCAAACACGCAACTTCCAACAATAGTAACTGGCCATTCTACACACAACCTGTAATCATAGCATTCCAAGCAATGACATTCCTCTCGCATCTGATTGAAAAGTGACTGTGCCTCAACAACCGGACCTCTCCTTGCATATGCATTCAACATAATCACCTACGAAACCGCATTTGGGGAAGTCTGTGGGGGGAAAAAACTGACACCCATCGAATCCAAATCATAAATCTAAACTGTGTGGGGGAAATTCCCAAGAGAATCCTGGGCAAGATGCTCCATCCCGGGCCCCCGCATCAGCAAGTCCATCCCGGCAAGTCCATCCCGGCAACTCCCCCACCTCGGCAATGCACGCCTTAGCAAGACCAGACACTCCACCTCAGCAGGATCCACTTCGGCAGAGCATCCCACTTCGGCTGCCCAGCTCGGCGACAGTGCCATCCCCTTCCACTTCGGCAACAGGGCCCTGACCCATCTCCGCCAGGTCTCACCCGGCACGACACTGCATCCCGGCCAAGCGCCTCATATCGATGAAAGTACTGAGCACTGACAGCTGTCCTCCCATGGACGATCAAGCACGCTATGGCCCGTGCGACAAGACAAGGGGATAGCCCGTATCTCCTGACAGATCACCGTCCACAGCTCCCAAGGCGCCAGGATATGGCCTAACGGGACAAGACAGGCTACGACGGGACCAGACAGGCTACGATGAGACCGCGCCTCCCTAGTACCTGACAAAATGGGCTATGACAAGACAGCCAACTACCCCTTTGCCTCCTCTTCCTCTACATAAACACAGCTACAGCTCCAGAGGAAGGGGGAACGCCATTACCACTCTGGTATGCCATATTCTTCCCCAAAAATCTCCTCCCTCTGCTTAGTTCATACACTAACTTAGGCATCGGAGAGCCTTGCGCCGCCCAGGCCAGGGTACTCTGACCTACGTTTCTTCTTCCTTTTCTCAGGCTCCAGGCGCAGGCATCGGTGTCCCTAATCTCACTTGGGTAAGTCCTCTAAGGCACCCCCCATTATTGTGGGTCATTATTTTTTGCACCTACAATTGGCGCCGTCTGTGGGAAAGTAACATCCCAGCCTTCCCAACCTTCTCCAAATCTTTCCAAACACCATGCCTCGAAGAACCAGAAAGGGAAATGAACCTATCGCACTGTCGACCCAGCTGCCGACGGTCCCCCGCCGAGAGAGGTCAGGAGCAAAATCTGGTCCAACAGGCGACCAGCTTCAGGATACTCGGTCGGGTTCATCCTCCAAGGATTCGACCTCGACTCTACCCTCAGAAAGACGCACCCTGAAGAGCAGGAGCAACCGGGCCCATGGCGAAGGCTCGGGTAACGACCGCGACTCCAGAGAGTGGCTCGATCAACGCATAGAGCAAGCAGTACGACAGCACATGGAAATGGCCGGCTACGCTCAAGTTCGGATGAACTCTAATGTTTTCGGCGCATCTCCTTTCTCTCCAGAGATCAAAGCTTCCCCCTTCCCGAAGATTTCAAAGTCCCGAGGTTCGTCATTTACGACGGAACCTCGGACCCAGCAGCACACCTCCGGCACTTCACTCAGAGGATGTCGGTGTGGGGCGATGCAGGCCTCCTGAGCTGCAGAATCTTCTCTTCCAGCCTCGGGGACCTCCCCCTGAAATGGATCTGCGTACTCCCCCCGGGATCAATCAAAAGTTTGCAGCAGCTCCGGAGTTCCTTCTTGACGAAGTTCCAAGTTTACGGAGTCATCCCCAGATCAGCCGCCGACCCGATGGCCCTCAGAATGAAGCAGACCGAGAGCGTCACGCAGTTCGCCAAAAGGTTCTGGACTGTCTACAGCCAGATCGAGGAAACTTCAGATGCAATAGCAGTCCTGTCTTTCCAACAAGCCCTCGTACCGGGCAACGAGCTCCGAAGCAACTTGGTCATGTATCCCGTGGTCCCTATGGCTGCACTCATGACCAGGGTAAATCAATTCATCAGGCAAGAGGAGGACGAAGCCCGAGCCCGGGAGCAGTTCAACCTCCGCGACAGCGACCAGATCGCTTCTAGCTCGGCCGAACCTGCCAGTTCGGCCGACGCCTCCAGCTCATCCTACGCTGCCAGTTCGGCGGACGCCTCCAGCTCGCTAGCAGCCCCCCGCTCTACAGAAATCTCTTCCAACACGGGGAGCAGTTAGGCGAACCTTTTCCTGTCACTTAGCTTCGACCGCCCGTCAGCTTCGATCGCACGGTCCTCTACCGCCATCAGTCATCCAGTGCCACCGAGCTCACCCTGGGGTCGTTTTATACACTCAGGCGTGACTCGCCTTCGGCGCCAGAGCAACCAAGTCCTCGGGTAGGCGCACCCAGGCTCCTTGGCCTCCAAACGACCTCATGCTGGTCCGTCCACGTGCTGGTTTTCACCTCACGCTGGTTTCGGCCTCATGCCGGTCTCGACAGCATTTAACGGCCTCATGCTGGTCCGTCCACGTGCTGGTTTTCACCTCACGCTGGTTTCGGCCTCATGCCGGTCTCGACAGCATTTAACGGCCTCATGCTGGTCCGTCCACGTGCTGGTTTTCACCTCACGCTGGTTTCGGCCTCATGCCGGTCTCGACAGCATTTAACGGCCTCATGCTGGTCCGTCCACGTGCTGGTTTTCACCTCACGCTGGTTTCGGCCTCATGCCGGTCTCGACAGCATTTAACGGCCTCATGCTGGTCCGTCCACGTGCTGGTTTTCACCTCACGCTGGTTTCGGCCTCATGCCGGTCTCGACAGCATTTAACGGCCTCATGCTGGTCCGTCCACGTGCTGGTTTTCACCTCACGCTGGTTTCGGCCTCATGCCGGTCTCGACAGCATTTAACGGCCTCATGCTGGTCCGTCCACGTGCTGGTTTCCACCTCACGCTGGTTTCGGCCTCATGCTGGTCTTGACCGCATCTGACGACCTCATGTTGGTATCGCCCTCGTGCTAGCTACGCGCTTCACAGGTTCGGCCTCATGTTGGTCTCGGCAAGTGCCATCAAGACTGCCCTCGGGTTCGTACACCCGGGCTTCTCCATCTCGGCGAATGCCAGAAAAGCAAGTCACAAGGGTTAACAGCCCTGGAAGAGGCCTCGAGTTCGGACACTCGGCCAATTCCTAAACTCAGGGTCTTCACCCATCTCCAAGGGTTAATAGCCCTGGAAGAGGCCTCGAGTTCGGACACTCGGCCAATTCCTAAACTCAGGGTCTTCACCCATCTCCAAGGGTTAACAGCCCTGGAAAAGGCCTCGAGTTCGGACACTCGGCCAATTCCTAAACTCAGGGTCTTCACCCATCTCCAAGGGTTAACAGCCCTGGAAAAGGCCTCGAGTTCGGACACTCGGCCAATTCCTAAACTCAGGGTCTTCACCCATCTACAAGGCTCTACGCCCTGGAAATGGCATGGAGTTCTTACACTCAGCCTTTCCTAAAGCCCCGTGTTTTGAACACAATCAAGGCTCTACGCCCTGGAAATGGCCTGGAGTTCTTACACTCAGCCTTTCCTAAAGCCCCGTGTTTTGAACACAATCAAGGCTCTACGCCCTGGAAATGGCCTGGAGTTCTTACACTCAGCCTTTCCTAAAGCCCCCGTGTCTTGGACACACTTCGGGTACATACGCCCTGGAAATGGCCTGGAGTTCCTACAGTCAGCCTTTCCTAAAGTCCCGTGTTTGGAACACACTCAAGGGTTAACAGCCCTGGAAAAGGCCTCGAGTTCGGACACTCGGCCAATTCCTAAACTCAGGGTCTTCACCCATCTACAAGGGTTAACAGCCCTGGAAAAGGCCTCGAGTTCGGACACTCGGCCGGATTCCTAAAATCAGGGTTCATACACCCCTCAAAGACCGTTGCCGAACTCATGCTCATCTCCGATCCACTGTCGCAAGGCAAGGCAGTTCGTCTCGGCCAAAAGCTGGCCACTTCGGCTAAGGGCAGCTCGACAAGATTGCAGTAGAGACTGTTCCATATCACCTCCTCGGCCTCATGACAGTCCTCAGCTCGGCATCAGTGCCGGATTCTAAGTTGGCAGTTACACTGGTCACCTCGGCAGCATCGCCTGAACACTTCCAGCGGGGCTGCGCCTCCGGCGACGGGCCAACTGGTCATGCCTCGACCTCTTAGTTGGTGATGAATCAGTTGGCTGGACCATCAATCTCAAAGCGACAAACTGCTCCAAGGCACAAGTGTTGTCCTCCATGGTACTTAGCTTCCGACCTCAATGAGGAGTCTAATGAGCTCAGAAGCTGGGGGGCTTTGTGTGGGGAAATTCCCAAGAGAATCCTGGGCAAGATGCTCCATCCCGGGCCCCCGCATCAGCAAGTCCATCCCGGCAAGTCCATCCCGGCAACTCCCCCACCTCGGCAATGCACGCCTTAGCAAGACCAGACACTCCATCTCGGCAGGATCCACTTCGGCAGAGCATCCCACTTCGGCTGCCCAGCTCGGCGACAGTGCCATCCCCTTCCACTTCGGCAACAGGGCCCTGACCCATCTCCGCCAGGTCTCACCCGGCACGACACTGCATCCCGGCCAAGCGCCTCATATCGATGAAAGTACTGAGCACTGACAGCTGTCCTCCCATGGACGATCAAGCACGCTATGGCCCGTGCGACAAGACAAGGGGATAGCCCGTATCTCCTGACAGATCACCGTCCACAGCTCCCAAGGCGCCAGGATATGGCCTAACGGGACAAGACAGGCTACGACGGGACCAGACAGGCTACGATGAGACCGCGCCTCCCTAGTACCTGACAAAATGGGCTATGACAAGACAGCCAACTACCCCTTTGCCTCCTCTTCCTCTACATAAACACAGCTACAGCTCCAGAGGAAGGGGGAACGCCATTACCACTCTGGTATGCCATATTCTTCCCCAAAAATCTCCTCCCTCTGCTTAGTTCATACACTAACTTAGGCATCGGAGAGCCTTGCGCCGCCCAGGCCAGGGTCCTCTGACCTACGTTTCTTCTTCCTTTTCTCAGGCTCCAGGCGCAGGCATCGGTGTCCCTAATCTCACTTGGGTAAGTCCTCTAAGGCACCCCCATTATTGTGGGTCATTATTTTTTGCACCTACATAAACATATACCACATCTTTCACCAGCGTCTCATCAAAAAATTTTAAACCCAAACACACCTCACCATTTTGGGTATATAACCCCCTAGCATGAAATTCCACAAGACCAAGTGTCACGTCCCCAAAATAAAAATTGGGGAAAAACGTGAAAATTAAAATCTTAAATTCAAATTCATGTGTTTAATACAACACAAGCTTCCAAAAGTGAACCCACCTAAAGTTTCAACCTGTGGTGAGTCAAAATAAATTTCATCAAATGCAATGGAAGCTTTATTCAATTGGTATTCAAAGTTCATAAATAAAATCCAACACAAAAATCAAATAAACATTAATAGTTAAAGTTGCAGAATGAATAAAGCAATTACTAAGAAAAGGTTTATCATTGAGGAAAGTTCATCTAAGGAATTACTACGATAACGTTCTCTCTAAAGCAGGCTTAGACGGCTCTGAAACCGTCTCCGGCGTCCCACTCAGGTTCGTCAGTTGGCTCAAACGTTTGGAACGTTTGATCCTCCTCCATTTCCTCAGTAAAGTAGGGCTTGGTACCTATGCACCAAATATTACAAAGTAAATAGCAAGAACATAATCATAATTCAAATTAAATATGATGATGAGAAGAATATAGACAAGTGTGATCATATAGAAATAAAAGTGAAGATATACGCGAATGAACGTATGACATAAATCCAAATAAAACAAATGGAGCAATAAGATTCACACGGAGACAAGTGTCCCCGTAGTGGGTGGTCAACCCTACATAATCGGGAAAGCCCGTCCATAACGTCGGTGGTCATAAACCGATCAATAAACAAATATCAGGATAACATGTTCACATTCATAGCGGATTATAAGTGATCCGGACACATCAGTGATCAACCGTCCATATACGATCTGCAGTCGTTCATAAATGACCCACATAAAGGAAAACATATATACATAATAGACCCGAATAATAATGCTCCGACACAAGAGTCCTAAGTCAAAATAAAGTGCTGGCCATTCCACATTCATATCATAATACAGAAGTTGCCAAGCCACTTTATAGTCCATAACACAATAGGGTGTGCGTCTAAAGGAATAGATATCCTAAATCAACATATATATGCATGCGAAGGTCAAGAATAGTCACAAACCAATCATAAGGTTAAACATAAGGTCTCGTACCCAACAACCACTGGAATCTCTAATAGATAAAAGATCAACGCATCCATTCTAAATTAATGGTGCATAAATCCAATTAAGGATTTTCCAATAGAGATGGGTTGAACTTAAATCCACTAGGATTTTCTTGAGGTTATATGAAGCACTAAACCCCATGTTAGTAAGATACCGCATGCCCAGTCGGTATTTACTCAGGTCCAATGATTCAAATAACAAAGTTCATAAATAAAATCCAACACAAAAATTAAATAAACATTAATAGTTAAAGTTGCAGAATGAATAAAGCAATTAGTAAGAAAAGGTTTATCATTGAGGAAAGTTCATCTAAGGAATTACTACGATGACGTTCTCTCTAAAGCAGGTTCAGACGGCACCGAAACCGTCTCCGGCGTCCCACTCAGGTTCGTCAGTTGGCTCAAACATTTGAAACGTTTGATCCTCCTCCGTTTCCTCGGTAAAGTAGGGCTTGGTACCTATGCACCAAATATTACAAAGTAAATAGTAAGAACATAATCATAATTCAAATTAAATATGATGACGAGAAGAATATAGACAAGTGTGATCATATAGAAATAAAAGTGAAGATATACGCGAATGAACGTATGACATAAATCCAAATAAAACAAATGGAGCAATAAGATTCAGGTTGAGACTATATGTGGGTCCACTTTTGGAAGCTTGTGTTGTATTAAACACAGGAATTTAAATTTAAGATTTTAATTTTCACATTTTTTCCCAATTTTTATTTTGGGGACGTGACAGTTGGTATCAGAGCCAGGTTTGATCTTCGGATATTAAAAATGGATAGAAACAATATGACGTGGTGAGGATTGCGATTTTCGTTAGATAGACTTTAAAGTGTTAACTTTTAAGCCTATAGAATTGTTTGTTAGCTTGTTTCTGAGGAACTAAACCATTATTATTTTATTGCAGGTCATGGCCCAACGTAATACAAGATCTCAGGATAAGGAACCTGGGAATGGATCAAACAACTCAGACGAGCGTTTCAATCAGCTCTTGCAAGCTTTTATGCAATCGTAGACCACGCAAAATGAGCAGCAAAAAGCAGTTGAGGCTGAACGAGCTGCAGAGAAGCAACAAGAAAGAGAAGATAGGGCTGCTGAGAGGGCACAAGCAGATCATGATAGAGCATCATTCCAGGCTCAGATCATAGCATTGACTGACAGAGCAACTTAGCCAGTACAAGTGGTCATGCCTCCTCGGGAATTGGTCCTAATGACATCTATGAGAAATTTAGGAATAGGGTTCCTCCTGAATCTCACGGGTCAGAAGATCCAATGGCAGCAGATGACTTTATAAAGCAGTTAGAGCAGATCTTTGCAGTTTTCCGCTGTACTCAAAAGCAGCGAGTTAACTTGGCAGCCTACATGTTTAGAGGGATAGCTCTTCAATGGTGGAATTCTGTGAAGATGGTAGTGCAAGCAGGTGCAGTGGCTGAAGAGAAGAGATCTTCAGTTTGAGATTGGTGAGCATGTGTTTTTAAAGGTGTCACCGACACGAGGAACATTGCGATTTGGGCAAAAAGGGAAGTTATCTCGGAGATTTATCGGTCCATTTGAGATCTTGGAAAGAATTGGAGAAGTTGCCTATAGATTGGCTTTACCAGCAGAGTTGTCAGCGGTGCATAATGTTTTTCATATCTCAATATTGAAAAAGTATATCAAGGACCCGTTGCACGTGTTGCATTATGAGCCATTGGAATTGCAGCCAGATGTTACCTATGTGGAGCGACCGTCTCAGATTATCGACACGAAGGAGCAAGTTCTCAGGACTCGGACAATACATTGGGTGAAAGTCCAGTGGGAGCACCATAGTCCTCGAGAAGCCACTTGGGAACTCCGGGACCAAGTGAAGAAGCTTTACCCGCATCTCCTTCCAGAGGTATGTTTGTATTGATCCGGGTCCCATTTATAATTTATAATTATATTTTTATTAGAATATTACTATTATTTTAATTAAATGTATTTTAGTTATTTAAGTGGGTAGGATTAAGTGGGGCACACGATAGATTAGAGGTGTGGATTGGTGAGTTGGATTAGTGGGTAGATGACTTGACCCGCGTTTGACCCGACCCAATGACTTAAGCCCAATACTCTCTTAACCTAATCCCTCTTATTACGAACGCACATCCTTATCTCTCCCTCTGCAACTATTCCCGTTCCCTGTTTATCTTCTTCCTCTTTCAACTTCCCAAGCCACTGCAACTTAAGGATCCAACCATCGGAATCAAGATCTGAAGATACCATCATTCTTGGTTCGACCTTCTTATCTCAGGTAACCCTCTCCTCAAATCATTAGGATTAGATCTATATTCTTGGGTTATCTCCTTTTTCTTTTCAATGGTAGCTTTAGATAGGAGTACCATAGATCTGCTCATCTGGGCATTTCTTTCCCATCTCTTATGTCAGATTGGCGATAGGATTGTGATCGAGCGCCCCGGTTATCTCGGATTGGGTATTGGTTAGGATCTGTTGCTTTTTATTCAAACCCCGGTGAAAGGCAAGTATTTAATAATACCCAATCCGATCTTATATTATTAAGTACTTGCCTTTCACCGGGGTTTGAAGAAAAAGCAACAGATCATAACCAATACCCAATCCGAGATAACCGAGGCGCTCGATCACAATCCTATCGCCAATCTGACATAAGAGATGGGAAAGAAATGCCCAGATGAGCAGATCTATGGTACTCCTATCTAAATTTACCATTGGAAAGAAAAAGGAAATAACCCAAGAATATAGATCTAATCCTAATGATTTGAGGAGAGGGTTACCTGAGATAAGAAGGTCGAACCAAGAATGATGGTATCTTCAGATCTTGATTCCGATGGTTGGATCCTTAAGTTGCAGTGGCTTGGGAAGTTGAAAGAGGAAGAAGATAAACAGGGAACGGGAATAGTTGCAGAGGGAGAGATAAGGATGTGCGTTCGTAATAAGAGGGATTAGGTTAAGAGAGTATTGGGCTTAAGTCATTGGGTCGGGTCAAACTGCGGGTCAAGTCATCTACCCACTAATCCAACTCACCAATCCATACCTCTAATCTATCGTGTGCCCCACTTAATCCTACCCACTTAAATAACTAAAATACCTTGAATTAAAATAATAGTAATATTCTAATAAAAATATAATTATAAATTATAAATGGGACCCGGATCTTACACCAAGTCCTTCACCAGCATCTCCTTGAATGGACCATTGGCCTCTCCAAACCGCCTGTTCTTCACATAACGCAAAATCAACTCTCTCTAGCAAAGAGGGTCTCTCTTCTTTGGAAGCTGATCAAAGATGCCCCTCGCCTTTTTCCAGAAACCTATTAAGGGCATAGCAGGTTATCATCATCAAAGTCCACCAAAAGAAATCTCTTTGGGGCATTTTATCAAACGGCTCGGCAGCATCTGTAACTCGATCATTGTGAGAGTACCCAGTAATCGTTGAATTCCATGAAACAAAGTTTTTAAATGGCAGCAGATGAAAGAAGTTCTAGCTACATCCATCCTGCCATTGTTTGCTTCGGTGGACATCATAGACTTCCTTGTCATGGTGTTCCAATTCTTAAAAACCCTATGGCATCTTCAATTCTACCAGATTTGGTGAATTGTGTTATCTTCATATTTTGATTATAGACATAGGATCCATTTTCATTGAATGGAGTGTCTTGTAACTGCGTCTAGCTAAAACCCAGTGCTGAATAATAATTTTAAGTACCTCACGTTGCTTCAACCGCCGGTTTCTACTGGGTCGCAGTTTTGATCTAACAAGATGGGTGATGTAACATCCCAGAATTCCAAGGTTGTAATTAGTTTAGTTAATTGTGCTTTTAGCTAATTAAGCTCGTTTATAAGCCAAATAGGTCCGATTATTCATTAGGATCGCGCGTGCGAAGTTGGGTTGAGATTCGAGCCCGTTTGTGTACAGTAGGGGTGTGTTTCGCTATTTTCAAAAAATTCTGAGGGCTTTTTAGTATTTTTCGTTTTTCGAGATTTTGGCACCATCGGGTAGATTACCTAATTTCCCGGACTTTATCCTTCTTTTGCATCCCGATGTGGACCCTCAAACCCGAACCAAAACCTGGCCTGACCCGAACCCACCTAAGCTTATTTTATTAATTTCCCAAAGTCAAACCCTACTACCCCACCTAAACTAATCCCATGTGAGCCCCACCTCACTCATCTCACTCCCATCATACCCCACCCCTTAACCCACGTGTAACACCCCCACCCATCTCACTTTCCCCATTTCCATTTAGGTCACATGACCACTCCCTTCCCTTCCCTTTCTCATTCCACAACAGCAGCCCCTCCATCTCTTTCGCTCGTTCTCTCTCCCTCCCTCACGGCTTGCTGCCTCACACCGCCGGACCACGCCGCCACCACGATGACCGACTCTCTCCTCCTCCTCCTCTCTCTTCTCCACTCTCTCATCTCAGCTCTCTCCTTCACCCAACCATGGACCCCACTGTTCCGACGCCATCATCGTCGCCGCCGGACTCACCTGCGTCACCGCCGACCACCACCATCTCCGGCGAACCCAGTCCACTCCATCTCTCTCTGTTTTTCCCCAATCTCCCCTTCACTGTTTCTCTTTTTCTTTCCCTGTTTTCTCCCTTCTTGATGTCAACATGAATGAAGCCATCCACTCATTTCATCCTCTTATTCTCTCTCAGTCCTCACTGCCAACGTGACTGAGCACCCATTTCACCATGTCATCATCTCACTCTCTCTAATTCTCTCCCATTCTTCATTCTTCTTGTCAATGGACCACCAAGACCCTCCATCACCACCAATTTAGTGGGCCACAGATCAAGTGGGCCCCACAACCTCTCCACCTCAATTTCAGTTTCTCCCTCTCTCTTTTAACTTGCTGGAAATGGACTGCAAAGGCAGCCCCACAGCCTCCGATCTTGGCTATCATCTTCGCGTGGACCCCGCGAGCATCTCATCCTCAATTTCAAGCCACCACTCCATTCCCTTCACTGTTTGGTAAGCTCCCCTTTCCCTAGGTTTGGTTTATGTGCTTTGGGTGTGGAGTTGTGTTAAGATAGCTTAGAGCTTTCCATTCTTTTAGTTTTGTGTTTTAATTTAGCTTTACTTTGCTAATTATCCCTTAGGTTTGGTTTGTTGGGCTTTGAGCTAGGATTTGTAGATTTGGGCATTTTCAACCAAAGGCAAGTCAATCTATATGTTTATGCTTTGATGTGTTGTTTCTTCCTTGAAATGATGATTGAATATGTCTAGATAACCCAATGCTCTAATCTTGATAAATTTGGATTGAAAACATTATAATCTGGGTTAATTGTTTAATGAATTGGATTGGAAATGAAATGGGTAGATTGATAGGTTTATGGAACCTGAATTGATGTGGGTTTTATCCTTGAATGGCTGTGAAACAGGTTCAGGGATTATGGGAATGGAAAGGGACCAAATACACATCAGTTACAGAACTGATTTTCTGTAACTGTGTACTCGGTCGACCGGCCAGGGGCTTCGGTCGACCGAAGACACAGGGTCAGGTGCGGACAGCACCTGACCATTTTACTGTTCACAATTTCTACACATTAATGCAGGTCGACCCGGGCTGGACTAGGTCGACCGGGAACAACTGCTGGGAACCTTTTGAATGGTCCTTTTGACCTCTTTTTCTATTGGACTTGTGTGGAACCTTGGTTACCTTTTTGAACTCGTTTGACTTGATACGAGGAATGTTTTGGGCATGCATTTTCTCATTATTATTCCTATTTTCTCGGTCTTTCAACTTATATCAATCTTGAATGGTTCAGGACAACGGGATACCCTCTTTTATATCTATGTACGAAGATTGTTTTTTCGAGTATCGCGAACCTTATTCCTTTCGTTGACTGAATAGAGTTGTACGAGATCACGGTGATAACATTGTACTTAGGATTGGATTGTCTATTACTCTTGATTCGGAATCGTACCATTTGGTACTTCCTACATGAAATTCTCATGTTCCATAGATTGCTTTACTTGCTTTGGTTTGGGAATCACATGATGATCCTAGATGATGACCTAGGATTCCCTTGATGTCTTGTTTATGTTATATATTGATTAATGAAAGTGTTGAGATTAGGCGGCTTTGATTGTAAAAGCTTGATGAGGGCTACTTATGGTATTGATATTGAAGAAGCTTGCTTGTATAGTCTTGACCCTTGATTTGATAATGGAAGGTAGTCCCTCAATTGTTAATGAATCTTGTTCATGTAAGAAAGCCTAGTCCATCACTATTAATTGTCTAGGAATCTTGCGTCAGGCACCACTCAATTATATATCGCCCAACCCAGATGGGGCACCACCTGTGTTAGGACCTTGATGAACGTCTGTACAGTGCGACTTGTTACTTGATGGTTTTTATTTATTTGCCGGGTAATTACCGTGTCACTTGCTTATTTAGCCGGGAATTATCCTGTGCCACTTGTTTTGCCGGGATTTATCCTGTGCCACTTGTTTGCCGGTTTTTATCCGTGCCACTTGATATCTCCACCACAACTCAATGTGAGTATGGGAGGGCAATGATACTATCCCGTGGTAATTAGCATATGTGGACTGCCTATTTTGTTATATTGTTTATGATTCGTATACTATGCACTTCTTATGTCTAAAATGCATATGTTTCTATTGATCTTGTCTCTTGTCTACTCTAATTTGATATATATATCTTGTTGTCATTTATATATACATTGCTTTGCCAACCGTCGTGTTGACGATGCTACTCTTGGTACATAGGTACTGAGTACTTTTACCTTTGGGAAAGTGGAGGCGTTGTTTCAGGTAGTTTAGCCTGATGACGAGTACGAGTTGTGTGTCGACGGTATTATCGTCGTGGCCAGCATACGAGTGCCTTTATATTTTGGTTAGTTTATATTTATTCTCTTTTGGCTTAGGTTTTGATAGAAGCCATTAATTAATATACTTTTGTTATCTTTTGCTAAACTTAAATTATAGAAAAGAAAGATGTGCATACTCTGAAATGTTATATCTTACCATTTGTTAATCATGATGTTCCATTATGTTTTATGGCTACCGAGGAAATATTTATACCTCACCGCGGACTTCGATCCTATGGGACATGATTGGGGCCAAGTGTTAGTATTAATGTTGAAAAATTTTACTTGGCCCTAATCTCACGCATAACCCCGGTTTCACTTTTGGGGGCGTGACAAGTGCTATCAGAGCGGGCACGTTTTTAGAAATAAAATCTACTATAAACAAGAGGACGCGTGTGAGAATTTCGATTCGGTAGTTGGCATCTATACTATGTATGTATGGATCCTATAGTATTGTTTGTTAGTATGCCAGGTGTTTAGTAATTTCTCTTATAGAAATGAATTTGGGGACCAAATTCTTGTCAGTGGGGAGAGAATGTGATGTCTCATTACCCACTGTTTGCGGTTTTAGTACCGATGTTGTGCTAGAATAAGAGTTTCTTAGTTTTAGTTAGTTTCTTTATGAGTGTTGTTCGAGGAGTTGCAACCGTCTCGAGACTTTTCCAGTTCGCTGAAGAGGACTTTACAGCAGATCTTGTTGGAGTTTAGAGTTGCTCTCTATGTTCAGTTCCATGTCAGTGTTAGAGATTCAGAGTTTTCTTAGATTAGCAAGCTTCAGTAGATGATTTGTTCAGGGTTTTCTTCGATTACCTATTCGTTGGCAGAGTTGATCAGGTAAGTTGTGCTTTTGTGTGGTTAAACAAGGGTGAGGTTAGTTTTGAGGAGAGATCAACTTCAGATATTATCGACAGTTTTGTGATGTTTCTGGAGTTGGATTGAGATTGTATAGTTGCAAGTGGCAGATGTTGAGTTTGTGGGACAAAAGAAGCCTATGTACCAGAGTCATTTCAGCTTTGCGAGCAAACAGTTTGTGAAGGGATTTTCTACAGTTGCAGTCAGTTGAACAAGTTGACAAGGAAAGATGTTCCGTTGGTATGGCCAGAGGAGCGTGAGATCAGTTTTGAGCAACCGAAGTAGAGATTGAGTATGGACTTCATAGATAAGAGAGACAGTCTTATGAATTTTACTAGTGTTTTTGGGATTTTATCGAGATTGGTGTTGATGCAGAATGGAAAAAAATTAACGACATATGTGTCAAGACAGCTGAAAGAGCACGAAAGGAGATACATTGATCATAACTTGGAGATTCCAACAGTGGTTTTAGCTCTAGAGATGTGAATCCACTAACCGTATGGTGAGAAATTCGAACTCAGAGCATAGAAACTTACAGTTGCTGTTTTCGAATGAGGATTTAAACTTGAGACAACAGAGGCAGAAGCACTAAATAGAGACATCAACTAGTGGGTAATTGGTAGCATATTCCGATGAGAGCATGCATGTTGGGCAGAATCAAGAACGGTTAGAGGAATGAACCGTAGTTGGTCAAGTTGATTGAGAAGATTGTATGTAGATCAGAGTTCAGATTCGTGGAGGGTGTGTTGTTTTGTCAAGGCAGATTGTTTGTGTCAGATGTTAGTTATGTCAGACAGAGTTATGGAGTTGCAAGCAGATTATGGGTCAGTTTGCAAGCAGCTTCAGCACTATCCTGAGTTTTACCGCAGCTTGTCACCTTCAAACTTCAGAGGTTGAGTTTATCTAGAGTAACCAAATCTTTTACCTGTGATAGATTTAGTCATTTGGAGGACCAAATGTTCTAAGGAGGGAAGGATGTAACATCCCAGAATTCCAAGGCTAAAATTAGTTTAGTTAATTGTGCTTTTAGCTAATTAAGCTCGTTTATAAGCCAAATAGGTCCGATTATTCATTAGGATCGCGCGTGCGAAGTTGGGTTGAGATTCGAGCCCGTTTGTGTACAGTAGGGGTGTATGTCGCTATTTTCGGAAAATTCCGAGGGCTTTCTAGTATTTTCCGCTTTTCGAGATTTTGGCACCATCGAGTAGATTACCTAATTTTCCGGACTTTATCCTTCTATTGCATCCTGATCCGGACCCTCAAACCCGACCCAAAACCTGGCCTGACCCGAACCCACCTAAGCTTATTTTATTAATTTCCCAAAGTCAAACCCTACTACCCCACCTAAACTAATCCCATGTGAGCCCCACCTCACTCATCTCACTCCCATCATACCCTAACCCCTAACCCACGTGTAACACCCCCATCCATCTCACTTTCCCCATTTCCATTTAGGTCACATGACCACTCCCTTCCCTTCCCTTTCTCATTCCACAACAGCAGCCCCTCCATCTCTTTCTCTCGTTCTCTCTCCCTCCATCACGGCTTGCTGCCTCACACCGCCACCACGATGACCGACTCTCTCCTCCTCCTCTCTCTTCTCCACTCTCTCATCTCAGCTCTCTCCTTCACCCAACCGTGGACCCCACTGTTCCGGCGCCATCATCATCGCCGCCGGACTCACCTGCGTCACCGCCGATCACCACCGTCTCCGGCGAACCTAGCCCACTCCATCTCTCTCTGTTTTTCCCCAATTTCCCCTTCACTGTCTCTCTTTCTTTCCCTGTTTTCTCCCTTCTTGCTATCAACATGAATGAAGCCATCCACCCATTTCATCCTCTTATTCTCTCTCATCTCTCTCTCACTTCTCCCTGCCAACGTGACTGAGCACCCATTTCACCATGTCATCATCTCTCTCTCTCTAATTATCTCCCATACTTTCTCTCATTCGGTCTTCTTCATTCTTCTTGTCAATGGACCACCAAGACCCTCCATCACCACCAATTTAGTGGGCCATAGATCAAGTGGACCCCACATCCTCTCCACCTCAATTTCAGTTTCTCCCTCTCTCTTTTAACTTGCTGGAAATGGACTGCAAAGGCAGCTCCACAGCCTCCGATGTTGGCTATCAGCTTCGCGTGGACCCCGCGAGCATCTCATCCTCAATTTCAAGCCACCACTCCATTCCCTTCACTGTTTGGTAAGCTCTCCTTTCCCTAGGTTAGGTTTATGTGCTTTGGGTGTGGAGTTGTGTTAAGATAGCTTAGAGCTTTCCATTCTTTTAGTTTTATGTTTTAATTTAATTTTACTTTGCTAATTATACCTTTAGGTTTGGTTTGTTGGGCTTTGAGCTAGGATTTGTGGATTTGGGCATTTTCAACCAAAGGCAAGTCAATCTATATGTTTATGCTTTGATATGTTGTTTCTTCCTTGAAATGATGATTGAATATGTCTAGATAACCCAATGCTCTAATCTTGATAAATTTGGATTGAAAACATTATAATTTGGGTTAATTGTCTAATGAATTGGATTGGAAATGAAATGGATAGATTGATAGGTTTATGGAACCTGAATTGATGTGGGTTTTATCCTTGAATGGCTGTGAAATAGGTTCAGGGATTATGGCAATGGAAAGGGACCAAATACACATCAGTTACAGAACTGATGCTCTGTAACTGTGTGTACTCGGTCGACCGAAGCCCTTGTCGACCGGCCAGGGGCTTCGGTCGACCAAAGACATAGGGTCAGGTGCGGACAGCACCTGACCATTTTACTGTTCACAACTTCTGCACATTAATGCAGGTCGACCCGGGCTGGACTTGGTCGACCGAGACAACTGCTGGGAACCTTTTGAAGGGTCCTTTTGACCTCTTTTTCTATTGGACTTGTGTGGAACCTTGGTTACCTTTTTGGACTCATTTGACTTGATACGAGGAATGTTTTAGGCATGCATTTTCTCGTTGTTATTCCTATTTTCTCGGTCTTTCAACTTATATCAATCTTGAATGGTACGGGACAACGGGATACCCTCTTTTATATCTATGTACGAAGATTGTTTGTTCGGGTATCGCGAACCTTATTCCTTTCATTGACTGAGTAGAGTTGTACGAGATCACGGTGATAACATTGTACTTAGGATTGGATTGTCTATTACTCTTGATTCGGAATCGTACCGTTTGGTACTTCCTATATGAAATCACTACACCATTTCAGGGCTTTTACAGCGTGCAATGCACGCCGTAAATATAAGTTTACGGCTCACGGGGGTCGTGCCGTAAAAGCTCCTACCGTAAAAGGTTCGATGCAATTACAGCGTGCATTACAGGCCGTAAGTAGGATCAATGCACGCCGAAAATGATGCTGTTAGGACTTTTTGGACCAGATTTATGGCCTACTAAGCAAGCCGTAAATACTAAACTTTTACGACGTGAACTGAGTGCCGTTAAAGCATTGGTGTGCTTAAGTTTATGGCAGACGTAGTAAGCCGTGAATACTTAAAACGAAAAATATTTACACAGCTTGCATTTGTGGGCTGTAAATGGGTTGTGTACAATCTGATTAACGGCTCCAAATGCAAGCCGTAATTAAGTATATGTTTTTACGACTTGCAAATGCAGGCCATTAAAGAATTGGCAAGTTTCAATTTACGGCTCGCAAGACACGCCTTCATTGTTTTTTTTTATAAAAAAAATTAATTATTTTTTATTGCTACAAATACAAATTAATAAACTAAAATAAATGTAAACAGATCCTGCAAATAAACACTGGACCTGCAGTTAAAAACAAAAACACTGGACTTGCAGTCTATACAACCTAGATAGGCCATGGGAAAAAAATACATGAAAAGGATCATCCATTCAAATCAATATGAAAACAATGAGGGAATTCTTGTTTGTTCATTTACAAGATTCACACACTTTTCGTCTTCTTCCATTGGGATTTGTCCCTCATTTGTGCTTGACCCTCCAACTTCGAAGGAGTTGCTCCATACCCAAGCCCTCTTACTCGTCCTCGTGGATCAAGACCGAGTACCTTTGCAATAGCGTCATCTCTAAAAGAAGAACCATTTTCTTGTGCTTTGTATTTTTTGACTTGTTGCTGTATTACAATAGAGCAAGAAAATGTCAGCAATAAGAAAATGTGCATAGAATATAGAACTAAAAAAAAAATGAAAGGTTAAAAGATAACCTTGTAATACTTCAGAAGAAGATGGACCATCCAATTGGCCTTCTTCTTCCTCACCATCTTGCATAGGATGAGATGATGAAATAATAGCCTTGCCATTACCATCAGCAGCTGCTTGAGATCCATTTGTTCCAATTCTTTACAAACATCCCCAACTATGTCTTTATTAGTACACCCCATGTCTCCTTTGTTCACCTAAAAGAAACACACACATGCATATATACTTCATAGACAATTATGGATTTGCAAACAAGATAAAAAGGTGATTGATTCCTCACAGAATCAAGGAATGTTGAGTTAGTGTGAAAATTGAAATTGCATACCAAATGTTTGACAACATCAGCTCGATCCTCCAACGTCTTGACCAAAAAAATGCTTAAAGAAAAAAAAAACAACATGTAACGGTTACATAGCGCCATAAATTCATTTAACCACCTTAAATTCATTTAATATTGAGGGATGGGAACTTCTAGTGATCCAATCTAACAGTGAATGTGACTGATTAAAAAGCATGGACACATACCTATAAAAGGTTTCAATAAAACAAATCCACTAAAGAATGCAACTTACCAGGTAATTTAAATGATTGACCCTTTAATTGATTGTTGAGAATAAGTCTCCTGACATTTTCATCTGGTAGGGGTACATATATTCTCTTCGATCACCTGGATATAACAGCAAACAAGCATAGTTAAAATTAGTTGGTGCAGTACAACAGATTAACAAGCAAAAAATAAAATAGCGAATGGGGTATAACATTAATCACATTTGAAGACACCAGAATATGCAAAATAAATTCAAACATCTCACCAGAATATTTTTGATAATTGATTTTTTCCAGACACATAAAATGAGAATCATTAAAATCCCCATAAAATGAGAATCACCCACCAACCCAAATTTCCTTCCTACCCACATTCCATCAACAAAACACACAAAAGGATTTTAAAAAAAAAACACACAAAAGAATTACCTGCTGAGTGGTTAAATCCGAAACAGTCACTATTCCTTCATAATCACTATTTGCTATATGGTTCTTGGTATATTTGTTCCAACTCAAGCAACTAAGTTTAGATCGTGTGGACATCTCTAGAACTGGGCAGTGCAACATTATTTGCAGGTTCATTTACAACCTGAAAAGAACTCAATCAGCTACATTCATGTCACTCCAGAAATACCCTGCAAAAGGGAAATGATGCTATGAGAAAGTACTAACCAATCTTCCATTTCCTATCAAAACAGATCTAACCAATCTTCCAAAACCAGAACAAAGCACTCAAACAAAGATAAATTGTATAAGATATTACCCTAGAATTTCATTATAATAAAAACTCCCATTTCCTAATTTTAAAGGTTAAGAAGTACCCAATTAAAAGCTCTAAAAGCTGAATTGTGTCTCTCTTTCTCTTTCTCATATCTTAATTCTATGCAACACCAATCATTATTTTGGAAAATATTCTCTGATGGCAGATGTAATGAACAACGATTTCATTGGAGTAACAATTAGTAAGTATAAGAACGCATTGATACAAAAAACTCACTTCCTTAGGCACCACCTGCACACACCCTGCACCGCCTCCCAGAACTGACTTACAACAAGGAATCATAACTTCTTTATGTTTTATGGAGTAGAGCGAACAAAGTGCATGACCAGCAACTTTCCAAGCAAAGCCGCTTTTTCCAATTCAACATTTAGAAATCCACAACAGCCGCATACCACTTCAATTTTTAACACAAAACAGCCCATTGTTACTGTTCACTTGGTTTTCGTCTGAAATTAGATCCCAGCCAATGCAACAAGATCTTGGTCTTTAAACCAGAGGGCAAGGTGGGAAGACGTAACTTCCTAAGTTCAGATTTCCCAACAACAACATATCATTCCAGCATTTGTAATAAATAATCAAACAACCAAACTTAGCATCCTGGTCACAAGAAAGATGGCTAACAACAGCTATCATCATTATCATCCCATTAAAGAAATCAACATTTGATCACACACTCTCAACAAAAATTGATGACAAAGCAAAAATCCATTCGTCCTAAAACCATATTTGAAATTTCAAAACCCAAGACCCACCTTACTAAATAGCACCAAAAGATACTAGTCCCACCAATATGGTTTATAGAATGATGGGTGGCAGAGTTACTGAGAAGATGAAATTAAATGGGATTAAGTGGAAAAGTAGAATTTAGCTCAAAGTGAGTTAAGTGCAAAATCTCAACCAGAACCAGTGGGATGGATGGCATACTGGTGTGTTAACTAGAAATTTGGCACATAAAAAAGTTAACTAGAAATTAATGCAGTAACTAAAATTTGAAGTCATACAATAAGAAATCATCAGTGGAGTTAAGTACAACCATCAGTTGTATTAACTTTATAACTTGAGAATGGAAAATTCAGTGGCATCCATCTAATTGTACACAATCTGATATCCACTAATACATACTAATTGACTTAAAATTTACAGATATGGAACAAATTCTATCATTCTCATTCATTCATATCTTTATTCTCATAATAGATAGAAATCAATTATAACCAGGTTGGTATTTTCATTGGCAAAAGAAATCAATAAAAAAAAATTAAAAGTGAGAAGGTTGACCAAAAAGATAAGGCAACACAACATTCCAGCACACCAGACTCAAGTAATAGAAAAGACAACCCTCAAAGATATGAAATGGGTATGCTATGCACATCATGATCGATTGGACAACACAAGTCAAAGATTGATTGGGTGTAAATAGAGCTGGCCTGGGTGTAATTAGATCAGATCTCATACTATTCTGTTTCTAAACATGTATTCACAGAATCTGTCAATCATTTCTATATAATAAAGGATGAAGGAAAGGCAATGCACGTTTGAAGCTTGAAAGCCTACCTTCTTTTGATTATCCATTTTCTTATTTTATTCTCAGTAAGGTTGCTGCGACCACACTAGTTGAATTATCAATGCCAACCGACATATCAATGATAAACTGATAATAATAGTAAGAGGACTTGGATAACAACACAATCAGATTTTACCAAAACAAAACAACACAATGCCCTAGCATTTGAAGTTCCATATTTTATCAGTGAACCTCTAAATATTTAGACTTGTGAGAATTGTCAGTTTTGGCCTTTAAACAAATCTCAGCAAGCTTATTTATGACATTTACTACAGCCCAAACGATTGGTTTTCTCTACCCTGTTTGTGACGTTATTAACCGGTTTTGACGTAGTGTGTAGAATCAGCTGTGCTGCAGAAGCAACTAGAAAAAGAACCAAAGGTTGAAATACAAAAACAAAATAAGAGCACAAATAACTATACCAATTAGTTTGCAAGTGAAGAGCAATACTAGTGTGGAGATGCAAATGGTATTGATTTTCAACCAATCAGCCAGCAGCATCTGTGGTTTTTGGAACTCAAAAACATTACACATTATTTCTTATGGAATGAAATGAAAGCCTACACAAAATCATGTGATCGTCAAGTGATCACAAGATCTTCAATCAATTTCAGTTGGCTTTGCTTCAGTTTATTCCTGTTTTCCCAGAACGCTTTTATGGGATTTTCCATGGATGAAATTTTCCATTGATCCTCTGAGATGAGGAAGACTTGAGACAATGGTTGGGTAGAATTCTCCCTTCCATTCCGAGCCAAAAGAGTTGAAAAGAAAAAACTACAAAGAGAACATTAAAGTGTTTGGGACAACAAAAAGAAAAACCTCCAAATCCAATGGTGATGATGACAAGAGAATAACACCAGCAGCAATAAACAAATAATCAGACAAAAATATGCACACTGTACACATAACACACAATTCCAAATGTTATCTTGGATTCTAAATGCCAGAATTCGTATGCAAATTAACCAACTCTAATGGTGATTTATACATTCCAACCAAGGCTAGCTTCAAACCAAAGCATAAATAAGTGGTTACAGCAGTCAACTGTGGACCTATTGTTCTTACAAAAAGGCCAAGATTTTGGCAAAGAAAAACAAGCAACAGTCTTGTGCTTGAATACCAAACTGAACACATCACATTTATGTTTCAAAACAGTACAATAAGGCATTGAAAACCAACCCATATGTTTCTTTTCTGGTACAGTTGTGGTTTGGTTTTCTAGTATGGGACTAAAGTCTCACATCAGATTTATGGAGGAAAACACATAGACACTAATGGATTCTTAATGTCTTTTGCCATAGTACATATGGGGGTTCTCAAATCAGAATCAGTGTGACTAATTTGATGGACACAAGGGACTCCATGGCTCACCCATGCACACTTCACATGTCACTAAAAGGAAAAAAAAACTAGTCTCATTGGCCATTACTTTGCTAGGTATCCATCCATGGGAGGGGTATATGCTGGCCACATGGTATGAAAATGTTGCTCTCAGCTTACTTCAGGGAGAAGAGAAGGGGCCTCAAAATGGCTATCAATGTATTTAATCAGATCTAAGCTCTCCCCTTTAATTCCAATATACTTTCACCATTGGTCTTTACTGCGTCTCTCTCTCTCTCTCTCTCTCTCTCTCTCTCTCTCTCTCTCTCTCCACAAGTAAAAGGGAACAAGCACTTACATGCCAACTTTTATGACACAGAACAGCAGAAAGAAATCTTCTTGAGAAGCATGTAAACCTGGCATTTTTATGTATTCTTAAATTGAAAATACTTACATGCAGAGTAGCCCGGAATTTGCAGCCTTAAGGGGCAGCGAAAGAGACAAAGGTTTGATTGTCTCAGCATAATCTGAAAAATTAATTGTAGCTTCTCCAAGAAAACCAGTTTTTTATGACCCCTGGAAAGCCCCACAAAGTTAACACACAATAAACATGATATTGATTGCATAAATAAAAAGGAAAAGGATGGTAACATCATACAGTGGAAACAAAAAATTGGTAGATTTTGTCATTTATCTTCCCAGTTTTAGGCTCCCGGATTAATTTCACTGTTTCATAGATTGGGTTCTCCCATCGGCAGGATTCATCGTGAATTGCAGCTTTTTCAGATTTCACTGTAGGCTTTCCAACTTCGAGAGGAACTAGAGCCACATCAATGTATCCCATCCTAACTGAGGCACCTGAAGACAAGTAATGCAATATTAGAACTCCGCAGATGGCTTCTTACCCAACCACATTACAAGGATTTCCGTATTTAAGCTTGTATCCTTGCTTGCATATGGAAAACAAATATACTAAAAAAAATTCAATCAGTAAAATGAGGAAAAGAGGAGTGATTGTGATCCATCTCCTATTAGATAAAAATGAAAATTTTGCACTTTGGTGGAAATCCTCTGCAGGTCTTTCATTGTCTAACCATACTACTTCAATATTTCCCTAGGATGGGTGCTTTAATCTGACACAGAAAAATCAGCCAGAGAACTAAGAATGACGCATTTCAGTTTTAATCAGACCTCTACAGATTTTCCACAACCCCAACACATTGCCAAGATTGTCAGTGCTCTGTACATAATCTCACTCAAATCAGATAATCCCATCAGAAAAAAATGAAAATTCAACAAGTAAGGGAACAAACACAACAATAACTTGGGTTAGATAACAGAAATAAAAAAATCAGTTCCACTAGAAAATCAGACCACTGCAGATCTTTCATGAACCAACTACATTGCGAAAATTCTCAACTTTCAGTTAAACTCTCAGCTAGAGCCAACATTATCCATGCAGTACAAGAAATTTCATTCATAAACAAAAAAAAATCTAGACTTACCCACATCCTCTAAGATAACAAGAAAAAAAGATGAGTTTGTGCTTATTTTGTTGAAACCTATAAGAGAGAACAAGGCATGCACTACTAGTCATAATTGTACAGCTTAAAACTACAAATTTGATTACAGAGTATATAAAGGACAATGAAAATACCAGACCCATTTGTTGAATTTCAAAATGAAAATGCTCATATAACAGTAGTATACCTGTGTTGCCCTGAATTGCAATTTGAATACTAATTTGATCTTGTTCTTCTCCACCCTCCATCTCGCCGCGCTGAACATCTGTGCTCTCTGCTTCAGCTCAGCATATTTCTGTCAATTCGAAGATTTTAGCCCCTCCAAAGATGACCCAATCCAGATCTGCCTTCATTAACTTTCCAACACTCCAATGCAGGAAAACCTCGTGACCTGCACAAAGATTCAAAATCTGAAAAAAAATTTGAGGGGCAAAAAAATATAAGAACAGGAAATAAGAGTAGAAAGTGCTTCAATTGAGCATATCTCCATAAATTCAGACCTTCCCAGTTCAGCTCTCACTTCATCAACTTTCCAATGCAACAATGCCAGAAAAGGCCCACCTCCCCAACGACCCATATTAGAAAACAAGGGACAAAAACACATACACAACCCCATTCCAATAAAGGCATAACATGCACATCTATCTATTTCACATGACATTGTAAAAATCTATAGCATGAGAAATGCTGTCATGAGAGAAAACCCATAACATAAATAGAAAAACAATGATGACCCAAATCATAGAAATGCATAAAAAGAGATCTAGAGATTTCATTTGAGACTAATAAAAAAGAGTTCTAGCAATTTCACACCTCTTGCTACTGTCTTCTCGGCAGAGAAGCCTTATCTCGGATACTTTTTTTATACAGCAACTCTGGCGATGAGCAGTGATGGCTAGCGGTGTGAGGAAGCAGCGTGGCTCACCTTTGGCGGAGAGAGGATCTAACCGGAACCCCTGATTTAGTGCTTGGAAGAAGTGAGGAGAGAGAGAAGGGAGCGAGGGAGGGAGAAGGAAATAATGCAAGGCGCGCGCGGGTGAGAAAAAAAACCAGAGAACTGGGCGGGATTCGTTGGATATGGAGTGAAATTTTAGGTCAGGGAATACCACAGCTTTAGATTGTGGTTATTAAATACAAGATGTGGCCAAAACATACCACGACAGTAACTGTTGCTAAAAGACGCCAAACGTGTAGTATTTTAACGTTTTTGACGTAGTGAGCTGCCTCCTACATGGGTCTGCACAGGGGGGTTGTGAGATGGAGAGAGAGAGGGGCGAGATCGAGAGGGAGAGGAGGTGATGGTGCTACGCCTTGGTTCCATTGTGAGAGAGATGGACGAGGTCTGCGTGCGAGGGAGATGGAGGAGCATAGGTCACGTGGAGAGATGGAGGAGCGCAGGTCTCCTGGGGAGATGGAGGAGAGGGCTGAAGTCTTGAGGGAGAAGGAAATGGAGGGATGGCTGACAAAGAGATGAGGGATCAAGGGATTGCTGGGCGAGAGAGGGTCAGAGAGATGAGGGATTGGAGCGGGCGCGGGAAATGGAAAGTGAGGCGGGCAAAGTGGAATGTTATTTTTGGGGCTGAATTGATTTTGAAGGCCCGAGTTAAATTTTATTCTTCCAAAACAAAAATAATGAAAATATAATTTTTCAAGTTAAATAAGTTATCAAAATTTGGCAAATTGACATTTGCCGGTGATATAGGTATTTCGCCGGCAAAAAATAAATCCTTTACCGGCGATACAAATATTTTGCTGGTAAAACATAACATTTGCCGGAGAGAGAGAAGAGCGCGCAAGAGAGAGAGTGAAAATAGGGGTTTCGGTGGCGGGAGAGGGAAAAAAATTGGGAAATTTACCGACGATTATATTTTCGTCACAAAAAATAGAAATTTTTATCGGTAAAAATTAAATTTTTTTTTTGAAAAAAAGTAAAAAAATCTATCAACCTTTATCGATGTTTTATATTAAATGTTGGTGATAAATTTTCCGACGCTAATTTTCGTCGGTAAAAAAATTTTTCCAACGCGTTTTGTCACGGGCAGACACGGGCGAGGCAAAATGAGATTTGTTGCCACTAACTCTATTGGTGGTGGCAACAAGTAAGAAATAGCCACAAAAACACTGGCCGCGCAAAAAGTTCGACGCTAAAAGTCATTTTTTTTTGTAGTGTGAGCAATGGGTTCTCGATGGGTATCGTGAGAAGGTGTGCAAAATTTTTTTGGTGTCAAGATTTGGGTTCTCAGTGGGTATCGTCTATTCCTAATTTGGAGTTAAATTTTGGGTGTCAAAAAAAGGGTGCGAAATATTTTTGGAATATTAATTTGGCGGGTTCCTTTTTTTACGGCATACGAAATGTGGGCTGTGAAAGCTGATTAATCTTACAGCTTCTCAAAGTAGGCCGTGAACTTAATTTGAATGGCTTGGCCTTTTACAGCGTGCAACATGTGGGTTGTGATACCCTAATATTTTTACGGCTTGCGAATGTGGGCCGCAAATGCTCAATAATTTACGGCAATGCACGCCGTAATTGATAAGATTTCACG
Source organism: Litsea cubeba (assembly GCA_012931725.1). Taxonomy (NCBI): domain Eukaryota; kingdom Viridiplantae; phylum Streptophyta; class Magnoliopsida; order Laurales; family Lauraceae; genus Litsea; species Litsea cubeba. The sequence goes on from CM022948.1 coordinate 74,085,658, forward strand.
GCGCGCAAAATGCACGCCTTAATAAATAGAAGAAAATGCCATTTTGCGGCTCGCATTCCATGCGCGCCATACTATTATATCATTTACGGCTTGCATTCAATGCACGTCGTAAATGACGCGCTGTAAAAGCCCTGAAATGGTGTAGTGAATGCTCATGTTCCATAGTTTGCTTTACTTGCTTTGGTTTGGGAATCAGATGATGATTCTAGATGATGACCTAGGATTCCCTTGATGTCTTGTTTATCGTATATATTGATTAATGAAAGTGTTGAGATTAGGCGGCTTTGATTGTAAAAGCTTGATGAGGGCTACTTATGGTATTGATATTGAAGAAGCTTGTGTGTATCGTCTTGGCCCTTGATTTGATAATGGAAGGTAGTCCCTCAATTGTTAATGAATCTTGTTCGTGTAAGAAAGCCTAGTCCATCACTATTAATTGTCTAGGAATCTTGCGTCAGGCACCACTCAACTGTATATCGCCCAACCCAGATGGGGCACCACCTGTGTTAGGACCTTGATGAACGTCTGTACAGTGCGACTTGTTACTTGATGGTTTTTATTTATTTGCCGGGTCATTACCGTGCCACTTGCTTATTTAGCCGGAAATTATCCCTTGCCACTTGTTTTGCCGGGATTTATCTTGTGCCACTTGTTTGCCGGTTTTTATCCGTGCCACTTGATATCTCCATCACAACTCAATGTGAGTATGGGAGGGCAAGGATACTATCCCGTGGTAATTAGCATATGTGGACTACCTATTTTGTTATATTGTTTATGATTCGTATACTATCCACTTCTTATGTCTGAAATGCATATGTTTCTATTGATCATGTCTCTTGTCTACTCTAATTTGATATACATATCTTGTTGTCATTTATATATACATTGCTTTGCCAACCGTCGTGTTGATGATGTTACTCTTGGTGCATAGGTACTGAGTACTTTTACCTTTGGGAAAGTGGAGGCGTTGTTTCAGGTAGTTTAGCCTGATGACGAGTACGAGTTGTATGTCGACGGTATTATCGACGTGGCCAGCATACGAGTGCATTCATACTTTGATTAGTTTATATTTATTCTCTTTTGGCTTAGGTTTTGATAGAAGCCATTAATTAATATACTTTTGTTATCTTTTGCTAAACTTAATTTATAGAAAAGAAAGATGTCCATACTTTGAAACGTTATATCGTACCATTTGTTAATCATGATGTTCCATTGTGTTTTATGGCTACCGAGGAAATATTTATACCTCACCACGGACTTCGATCCTATGGGACATGATTGGGGCCAAGTGTTAGTATTAATGTTGAAAAATTTTACTTGGCCCTAATCTCACGCATAACCCCGGTTTCACTTTTGGAGGCGTGACAGGTGAAGGCATCGGTTCCATATGAACATGGTCGGACCAGCCAATCCGGTCAAGTCCATTTCTTTGAATGATAGCTAAAATCTCTCTAAACCACCAGCAAAATTCTAAGAGACGCCACCAAAAATTTAAAGCATGCGTTGAGATTTGTAATCTGACGGAGAGAGAGAGAGAGAGGAGAGAGAGAGAGAGAAGGGTCTTAGAGTTATCGTTTTATGAGAGACAGAGCACCAGATAGGTGAACCATTCTTTTGTTTTTATAGAAATTCCATTCGATTCCCCTTTTGGATTTCCTGTTGTAAATGTTATATAATGTCTTGATGTTTTTGTTGAAGTTTTGCTTTGCCCCTTTTAGATTTGCTGTGAATGTATTCATCCTAATGCCATGAGGAGATGTAGGATGTTTTATAGAAATCAATTCACACAGAATAGTAGTAATCGAGCAATTAGGACTTCTTTAGATATCTCATATGAATCAAATACAAGATGGGCATTTTTCTGAGCACGCTCATAATAAGCATCTGTTTCTTCATTTGTAATAGAGTAGAGATGATCTCATAACATGGTAGAGTTTGAACTTGCGCAGAGGCAGAAGCAGAAGCGCGAGTGGCTTTTCTTCATCAGACAAACATACAGACGCCTGTTTCAATAACAGACGCATTGCGGACAGTACAAACGGCCATACACATTCCCTGCTCTTTTATCACTGACGGAGATTTCTCAATTGCTACAGCAGCTGCTGCAGCGATCAGAGGGAGCCCCATCAGTGCGAGCTTTTTGAGCAACTTGGTCGAAATGATTTCTTCGGGAAAGACCACGGAGATTAGCATCATCATCAAGCCAAAGATTAAAATCACATATACCACCAATACATGAAAGATGGAGAGAATTTTACCAAATGGATCATCTGGAATCACATCTGGACAATGAATGATGGCGCTCGCTGCCAAAATTACGCAATAGATAGCAGCCTCGAACAAATTTGCCATTTTCGGCTGGGATATGTAAAAATCTAGATGAGAAAAGTTAGTGTGGGTGCCTTGGTCTTCGTGTTGGTGCCGGGTGGAAAAACAAAAGGTGAAAAGGGTGTGAAGTGTGAATCGTGTGATTTGTGATTCACAATTTTGCCTTTCGTTCCTGGGTCCTGGCTTCCTCTTGCGCTTGGCTGCTTCGTCCGAACAGAGAGTCAAGAGTCTCAGAGAGATCAGACTTCACTCTTCAGAGAAATAGAGAATCAGAGACAGAGATGTGCTTGTGGGCGGCGCTGCTGGGCTGGCGCAGCCGCGCAGTGGGCTAGTGGCGGGTGGGTGCTGGGTGGACGGTGGTCGGTGGAGGCGTGGGCCGTGGAGCAGAGCTGCAGCAGACAGCAGTAGCAAATTAGCAATCAAGTGACAAGTAGTGGTGTGGCGTGCTGCTGCCGTGCTGGGTTCTTCTTCTTCTTCTTGTTTTTTTTTTTTTTTTTTTGGGGGCTTGCTGAGTTGCTGTTTGGTTGAGATTTGAGAAATGAGAACTTGAGATGGGGTGAATCAAAGGAGTTCGATTGATGAAAAGGGTTGAGAGGTTTGACTGCTGGGTAGCCTGCTAGCACGGCGATGATCTGGCTAGATCTGGTGATGGCGGTGCAGCCCAAATTAACCGGTTATGGCGGTCGCCGGTCAAGTTCTCTGTTGCTGCACTGCAGCGCTGCTGCTGCTGCTTCTTCTTCTTTTTTTTTTTTTTTTGGGCTTGCTGTAACGCTGTTTGGTTGAGATGGGGTTTAAAGGACTGAAGCCTGAAGGAGTTTGATTGATGAATGATGAAGAGTTGAGGAATGAGGGGTTTCAGGGTGCTTCTTCAGAAAAAACAATTTAAGAAATAATACTGTATCAACCAGTGGGCCTGCTGCCTGCTGGGTGATTTTTTTTTTTTTTTTTTTTTTTTTTTTGGGGGGGGGGGGGGGGGGGGGGGCTTGCTGTTTGGTTGAGATGAGTCCCTTGTGGGGGGGGGGCTTGCTGTTTGGTTGAGATGAGGTTCAAGGGACTTAAGGAATGAGGATTTCGATTGATGAATGATGAATGATGAATGGTTGAGCTGTTGAGAGCATGGCTTAAAATCTCGGTATCGGTCGCGGTATCGGCCGGGCCGAAAAAACCGATACGTCGCGGATATCGGTCCGTCGCGGTCGTCGCGGTGTGAATTTTTTTTTAATCCAAAAAAATCTGCAAAAATATTCAAAAAATCCAGAATATTAGATAATGTTGGAAAACAATATTTTTTTTTCCATTAGTAACAATAATAAATCAAAATCTCGGTCACCTTAAGTTATGAGTCCTGTCTGTATCGCTGTTCGCTTTATTCTCCAGTATTTTATATAATGCAACCATTATCGATGCTCATGATCAATAAGATGAAATATCATAAATCTGACATAATGCAACCACAATTTTTGGTAAAAACTCATACTTTTTTGTTCAAAAAGTATAGATCTATTTTAAACTAATACATTATCAATGCATTTGAACATTAATGTGAAAAAATGTAATTGATTTCAAGAAAAGCCCCAAAATTTGAAAATAAAAAAATTTAGATCTACACTTTAAAATACTAGATCTAGGGGAAAATAAGTGAGTAACATCGAACCTAACTCAATATAAAGCCTTTTGGTTCATGAATTAGCATATTACACAATCTTTACTACTATATCATTCCAAACATAATTAAATAGGTTTAATATCATATCTAGTAGTTTATGATAATAATAGACATCCAAGCACAAAAAAAAAAGAAATACAATTAGCAAAAGAGTCCTAGCTATCATGGTCAAGTAGAACATTTTGTTTTCTTGAATTTTGATTGTCATTTATCTAAAACATGCGCTTCGCAGAGGGGGTCCGAGGGTATCCCCCGGCGGGAGTCGAGCTGACCGGTCAGCTCGCGGGGGTCCAGGGGGCAGCGCCCCCGAAAAAAAAAAAAAAAAAAGGAGATCGGCCGATATTTTCAAAATATCGGCCGAGATATCGCCACGGCCGATATTTTGAAAATATCGGCCGATATATGGCGATATTTTGGCGATATTTTGAAAATATCGCCGCGACCGATATCTCAGCGAGATATCGGTGCGGTACCGACCGGTACCGGTACGTATCGGCCGGTACGTACCGGTACCGGCCGATATTTTAAACCATGGTTGAGAGGTTTCAGGCTTTGACTGCTGGGTAGCTTTGAGGAGAGGAAACGTTTTCTACTTTTCTTATTAGGAGAGGAAAAAAAATTTTGGAATTTTGGGCCCCCTGAAAAATGGGGACCGGGGCGGGTGCACTGACTGCCCCCCTCTCCAGGGCCTTGCCTGACTCCACCCATATATTGCTGCCACGGACTCAATCTTTTCTCTCTGTGTTGTTTTTTTCAATCTTGATTGCCCACTTATCATGGTATGGTAGTGGCTCCAACAACCTTAAAAAAGTAACTATAGTGGGCCACACCACTTTGATAGAATAATATTGGTCTCATCATTTGAATGAAATAATCGTTCGTCACACTAATGACATTTAAACAGTAGGGCCCATCCCCCACAAGAAGAATTCTAAGATCCATTTACTGTAATCCCAACAAAATTTCTTACCTGGTATATCTTTGGGACTCTAGTGATATGGACGCAGTTCGACAAAAAAAAGTTTATTAGCTAGTAGGGGAGTTCAGATCTAATATATTTGGACAATATACTATAAGCTACGCTACACTGTTTTGGAAATTTAAATTTTTTATAAGACTCTCTTCTTTTCTGGTCTATTTAACTAATCCTTCACCGGAATTCACTTTACAAGTGAATTATCCAAATAGGCCCTATACTTAAGCCTATTGGCCCAATGTTGTGTTCTTCAAAAGGATGGAAATAGGTCCAGTTCATATCGGATGGATGGTATACCGAACCCAAACCTGCATTGGCAATGGAAACCTATACCTCAACCCAATTTGGGTCTGCCTTGCAGGACTCCCATCCTCAACTGAGCTTAAATTATATACATGAGCCAAACCTGAATTTGAATAAAAGATACACCATCATATTTCATTCCATCATATGTTCATGTATCTTTTTTTTCTTCTTATCTACGTGGAAACCATCATATCTCACTTATCAGCCCTTGTGCATAAGACGTAATTGATTGTTAGATAGTCAAATATTTATTTAGTGGGTCCTATGTAGACGGATAGATTGATTTTATCTAATAAATCTAAGGTCCCACTTATATGTAGATGAACTTTATTTGCGGTGTCCACTCATCATTACATAATTACAAAATTGTATGATATTTTTTTATTTAAATGGGTCTATTATTATTCCATCAGAGGCAGCTGGGCCTACAATAACATAATTGGGTGGGACATTCAATTGGGGGTGGAGAGAGAAACTAAAAAAAAAAAAAAGCTTACAGCTACAGATGACACGGGAGAAGGCGAGGGTAGACTTGGAAGGATGTGAAAATCTGAATTGAGTTGTTCTTGGAAAAGTAACCTCTTTATCTCCTCCTCTTGGTTGTCCATGTGGCAGGTTTTCATTGGGTGGAATTGAACAGGGGATCCGGACTCATAGCTCGGGGTTGTAAAATGGTCCCGTATTACTCATATCAGATCCCCTATCGTTGTTGGTACACACGCTCGCCCAATGGGCCACATTAGTACAAAACACGTGCACATACTCCTATTCAAAAATCACGTGTAGTTAGAATGGGACCAATCTAATAATGAACAAGGCCATTGGATTAGTGAGCTAGAGTTTAATGATTTTTAAAAATGCATCATTAAGAGGCCCTCTATTATTTGCTGCAATAATCAGACCATCATGTGGGACCCATTACCTTTAGGATTGCTTATAGATTTCCTAATTAAGTTCAAACCCTCGAAGAAACCGCATGGGGGACCCTTCTATTGAAAATAAGGCAATGATCTAGATCTAGATCTAGATGGGACCATATATTTTCTAAACTTGAATTATTAGGGTAATAGCTAGATATTTATTTCTCATCTTTCATTTATTCAATTTTCATTAAAAGAAATGGTTATTTGATGGGTTTTTTTTAATACTTGATCTTTAATTATTTAGATTGACGCAGTTATAGAAATGTAAAATCTTTAAGAATATAATTATTGCTTTATTTGCTTAGAAGATGGGAGAAACTAATAGGACGTTGATCTGCACCGGTTTGCTACTTTGGGATCCACAACTGCCTATGATCTGAAACAAAAGCACTAGGAGATTGTACCTACCATGCAAATTCATATTTGACTGACATCCTTTTCGTTTGGGTGGGCCTCAATTAGAATGACAGGGAAGTCCCACGCCCACGTTTGCCATACTTTATTTCTTTATTTTCAATGAAACAAAAAGTCTAAGAAGTATGATCTATATAACTATCGGAATGTATTTTGCTTTGGTTTAATCACAGGTTTCAAAGTGCCAATCCTCACTTTTTAACATGCTTCAGGCCTGCTGTCAGTATATCCTTCCATTCTGACTCTCCTCTCTCTCCACTATACTCTGTCTAAAGTAACTGACCCGCATAACTTCCTTAAAATAAAAAAAAAATTCTTACTTCCTAACTGCTCTCTTATCTCCTTCTCCAAATACAGAAAATATGAAGAAACACTCCATTTCCTTCGATTTCTCTCTCCAATCAAATGCCCTGAAAGTTGTAACCCTCCATTTCCTTCCATTTCTTAACCTCGCACCACAACAAGAATCAACCTTTTTTTTGTTTTGTTTTTGGACCGTATGGATTTCGAGATCAGTACTGCTAAATCGGAGAAAGCGTTGGCGATGAGGCAATACAATCATATCTGAAAGGTCACAACCTTTTTTCGATTCACAGCCAAAAACAAACACGCCACTGGATGGCGGATGCATAAGCCGCTCCAAATTCCATTAAGGATTGTTTCTCTTTGTTGTTGTTCCTATGTAATGGAATATATTATAGGACTGTTTTATGTTACATCTGTGCAGAAAAGTTGAAAAATTATTCTCTCCTTGATACCAATATAAGTCGACAAGGGCTGTGGGACCCCATGGTCCACTTGATAGAAAATCTGGACCAGTGATCCAAAAGGCGTCCCATGGCCGACCCAAGAAGACCTGGACCCATGAAGAGTGGGCACCATCTGTGCCATCATCCAGTTGATATGATGCAACCCAGGCGACTATTGCTAGCATTACATCCTATTATCGTCAGGGCCTTCTGGGACCCACCTGGTTGCCTGATTGGAAATCAGGCATGGCCATCTAATGTGGGACCCTTGGGCGACCTCATGGATGGTGGAATCTGAAATTTGGACCAATGGGACCCACTGTTCACTATCCTCATATATTTCCAGGCTTGAGTGAAGTGAAGGTTGATACCAGCCGCTGTTTGGATCTGTGGGCCCCTAGGAATGGTCTGGTGATGAATCATATCCACTGGTATTTTAGATCAGACCAGTGGGATGTATGGGTTTCAAAATGATCTTATGTAGTTTGATTACTCAATTGAATATAAATGTGGGAGGGATAATAGGGCTGCTGATGCACTCTTACGTGTGGGGGAGTCCTCACTTGCTGCTACTATTCCCTCTTGGTTGCAAAAATTAAGGAAGAAAATCTATCAGATCCATACTTTCAGTAATTAAGAGATAGAATGTCAGTTGGCATCTTAGACCCATCTAAATACAGTGAGAAGGATGGATTTTTTTTTTTTTGAGAAAAGGTCGCTTGCTTTTGGGGCAAGATTCTTCATCTATAAATGCCATTTGAAAACTGAAGCCGAAAAAAAGCCCTCATCTGGTTAAAAACAAAACATAAATCTCGATATAATATGAAACCCAATAACCAAAAACATTAAAGATTTAATAAAATGACAAGAATCAGTGAGGCCCACTTTAAAAATCCATTGAACAGCATCCGTATAAGCATATCTCATACCAAGACTTGGGCGAGCTCAGCGGCGGATCCAGGATTTCTAATCCGGGGGGCTGCACTTAAGTTATACTAAAAAAATAACAACAATGTTTCACCAAAAACTATAAAAAATAGCAACAATTTTCACCAAAAACTATCTATGTACTATCTTCATAATTCATTTTCTACAAGCATCATACCAAAAGAGTGATCATTTTTATTATACTACTCAAAATCAACAAAAAAATGTCTTCACAATAGATCTTGACAAGTATGACAAAAGAAAAACAAAAGTTAAAACATGACACTAGTGAAATCTTGACTTGCGTGGCTTCTTATCAAATTCATCTATTACCAACTCTATGTCGACTTGGAAAGCACAAAATGCTGCATCTTTCTTCTCTACTAAAAAATTCACTAAAATCTGAGTCCCTCTTTCAAAAGATTTCCAGTTTTCATACAAAAGAAAAGGAATACCCATCTCTTTCTAATTGAATAAAATGCAAGAAACCTGTGGGGCATGCTTATTACTGCAAATGAACAAATCCATAAAATAAAAACACCCCAAATCCATTTCAGAAAACCATAAAAGAAAAAAAAAACAGAAAATCTGAAAATGAAAAAACCCATGTAATAAAAACACCCCAAATTCATACATGAGATCCGGACTTTGAGAGAGAGTCGCCGGCAGCGAGAGTTCGCAAGTCACCTATGGAGCGACGGAGGCAGCGGGCAGCCTCAAATGGGTGAAATCTAAAATGGGTGGGACACTGGGACTGAGACTTGAGAGAGTGAACGGTAACAGAGAGAGACACATAAAAAAAGGGTTTTGACTTTTGAGCTTTTGAGTTGTGACTTGAGGTTGAATTAGCTTTTAAAAAAAAACTTTTTTCATCCTTGGCTCAGGTGGCTACTTGGCTGGGCACTTGGTCTTAGAAACTCGATTTTTTTTTTTGGTCCCAAATCTCGGGTGGGCTGCAGCCCACCCGGGCCCCCCCCTTCATCCGCCCCTGGGCGAGCTTCAAGGTGAGGTATGATCTGGGTCTTCATAAGTGGAACCCACGATTTTTAGACACCTCAATAACCAAGGCGAGAAGCTATTGGTTTTTTTTTTTTAACGTTCTGTTGCAAACATGCATTGAAGAGAAGAAGGGGATGAGGAAATGAGAAAAAAAAGCTGAATGTGATTGAAATGAGAAAAAAAATTAAGAAAACCCAAATTAATCAACATTCATGAAAAAATATAACTTAAAGATAAAATAAAATTGAGATAATGATACATAAACCCCACACATACATTATGAATCTTAATGTTGATTAATATGTTAGCAACGCCAAAGGCGAACAAACAGCATAATTATTTAAAAAAATAAAAAACCAAAATGAAATAATTATTGTTCATAAAATAAAAAATAAAAATGAAAATAAATAATGAAACATGAATAGCATTCATATAAGCACATCTCATACCAAAGTGCCTTGGGCGAGCTTCAAGGTGAGGTATGATCTGGGTCTTCATAAGTGGAACCCATAATTTTAGACACCTCAATAACCAAGGCGAGAAGCATTTTTTTTTAATGTTCTGTTACATAACATGCACTGAAGAGAAAAAGGGGATGAGGAAATAAGAAAAAATGCAAGGAGAATAAAATCCCACAATTTGTATAAATCGTACGAATGTGTATACTGTGAACCCCGTCTTATTAAAATTACATTTACTTGCTTTATTCTGTTATTTTGTTGCTAATATATCGTTAGTTTAATATTTTTTACACGTGCCCGAGCTTCATGAAACTCAATTTACACCTCACATAAAGTATAAAAAAATATGAAAAAAATAATATGTATAAGTCTGCATTTTTTGTTTACGTGGTCCGTGCATAGCACGGGGTTTCACTAGTTCTCTCATATTTGAAAGTCAATTTGTTTTTTATCTTTTCTATGGCTTTCGTATGTGATGACGCGTGAAAAGTTCCCAACAAATCTAACATGAAATCTCATTTCACGCAAAGGAGACCAAATAAAGGGGGGAACAAAGAAATGGGGATGTCAAAGAATTTACTTTCAAATTCTAAACCAGTTTGTTGGAATCTAATTGTGAGCCTCTCATTCATGATCCGAACAACTTAATATTCTCGCATTAATAATAAATGTCAAGATGTATACTCTTATATCTTAATTCATCATAGATTTTGTAAAATTTCTTAAAAATGTTGTGCGCGTGTATGCGGAAACGTAAATTAATGCGATCGAATGGACAATAAACCACACAAGACAAACAATCACACAAGAGAATTACGTGGTTCGGCAATCTTGCCTACGTCCACGGGAAAGAAAACTCGACTCTCCTTTAGGTTCACTCTTCTGTCTGTCTATCTGTATCTCTCATGGGTTACACATTACATCAATTTTCTCTTTCTTACCCCCTAAGAAATCCTATCTTAGTCAATAAGAAAGTTCCGGTACAATTACCATGATACCCATGTCCATGAACCTACTTGGTCTGGACCTACTAAGCCCAACAATCTCCCCCTCCAGACCATGGGGAAGACGCCTCTGAACCCCTTACTAGGAGTCCAGTCCTGCCAACTCTGAACACAGCTCCAGCTTTCCCTTAGACACGACCTTAGTCATCATGTCAGAGGGATTCTTGTCAGTATGAATCTTTTCCAGCTTCATGAGATTCTTCTCGATGACCTCACGAATCCAATGATATCTCATATCAACGTGCTTTGTGCGGGCATGGTATGTAGCGTTCTTGCTAAGATCCATAGCACTCTGACTATCACAGTAGACTACATACTCCCCTTGCTTCAAATCCAGTTCTTTAAAGAAATTCCTCAACCAAATCATCTCCTTCCCTGCTTCATATGCAGCTATGTATTCTGCTTCGGTTGTAGACAATGCTGTACACTTCTGCAACTTAGACTGCCAGGAAATAGCTCCCCCTGCAAAAGTAAATAAGTACCCAGAAGTAGACAACCGACGATCAAGATCGCCTGCAAAATCAGCATCTGTAAAGCCTTCAAGTACTGGTTTTAAGCCTCCGAAACATAAGCAAAATCTGATGTACCTCTTAAATATCTGAAGATCCACTTCACTGCTTCCCAATGCTCTTTCCCAGGGTTAGAAAGAAATCTACTTACTACACCCACTGCATGAGCAATGTCTGGCCGTGTACACACCATGGCATACATAAGACTCCCAACTGCTGAGGAGTATGGAACAGACATCATCCGTTCCTTTTCTTCATCTCTAGTAGGACATAATCTTTTACTGAGCTTGAAGTGACTGGCTAAAGGCATGCTAACTGGCTTAGCATCTATCATGTTGAATCTCGCTAGCACCCGTTCAACATATTTCTCAAGTGACAACCACAGCTTCTTGGTATTTCTATCACGACGTATTTGCATTCCCAAAATCTGTCGTGCGGGACCCAAGTCTTTCATGTCAAAAGTCTTTGACATGTCCCTTTTCAATCTGCCAATCATTTCACTATCCTGTCCAACTATCAACATATCATCTACATATAAAAGAAGGATGATAAATTTGCCATTACCAAATTTACGAACATAAACGCAGTGATCTGCAGCTGTCTTCCGATACCCATGACTCACCATGAATGAATCAAACTTCTTGTACCATTGTCTCGGCGCTTGTTTCAGCCCGTAGAGACTCTTTTTCAACCTGCAAACCAATTGTTCTTTTCCTTCTACCTCAAACCCCTCCGGCTGAGTCATGTAGATCTCTTCTTTCAGATCACCGTGAAGAAATGCAATCTTCACATCCATCTGTTCAAGTTCAAGGTCCATGCTTGCAACTAGACCTAAGACAACTCTGATAGAAGTCATCTTCACAACTGGAGAGAAGATTTCATCGAAGTCAAGACCTTTCATCTGCGTAAAGCCTTTAACCACTAGCCGTGCCTTGTGCTTTATCAGTTTTCCACTGTCATCTCTCTTCACCTTGAACACCCATTTGTTCTTCAGAACCTTTTTGCCTTTTGGTAGTTCCACCAGCTCATAAGTATTGTTCTTTTTCAAAGAACTCATCTCATCCTGCATAGCCTTTATCCACTCATCTTTATCTTCATGAGTTTTTGCTTCTAGGTAGCTCTCTGGCTCCCCCTCATCAGGAAGCAAAATATAATCTGCTGCAGGATATCTCGTTGATGGTTGACACTCTCGAGTAGACCTCCTAACCTGAGGTTCTGTGGTTTCTGACTGAGGAGACTGCTCCCCCTGCTCAACACCCTGTTCATCTGGCAACTCCTGCGCCTCATCACGATCTAAATCGTTTTGCCTACCTTCTCCACCTATAGTCTGTACTGGAGAAGGAGTCGGTGTGAGATCAACTACTCCATCAACAACTTCATTAGACTTTTCAGTCTTTTCAATATCTCCAAAGAATTGGTCTTCATGAAACACCACATCCCTACTTCTGATAATTTTTCTTTTCTCTGGATTCCATAACCTGTAGCCAAACTCCGCTCCACCATAGCCAAGAAAAATGCAACACACCGCCTTATCATCCAGCTTTGAACGCTGCTCCTTTGGTACATGTGCAAAAGCCTTGCACCCAAATACCTTCAAATGAGAATAAGAAACATCTTTACCTGTCCATACCTTCTCCGGAAGATCAAAATCCAAAGGAACTGAGGGAGACTTGTTAATCAGGTAAAAGGCAGTCAGAATAGCTTCACCCCAAAATGGCTTGGGTAGCTGTACCACTCTAATCATGCATCTCATCTTTTCAAGAATAGTACGGTTCATTCTTTCGGCTACACCATTGTGCTGTGGAGTACCAGGAACTGTTCTTTCATGTCAAATACCATGCTTTGAGCAATAGCCTTTAAACTGGTTGGATGTGTACTCGCCACCATTATCTGTGCGGAGACATTTCAAGAGCTTTCCTGTTTCTCTTTCAACCATGATATGAAACTACTGAAATACTTGGAACACCTGATCCTTCGATTTCAATGCATAAACCCATACTTTCCTGGATGCATTATCAATAAATGTAACAAAAAGCTTATTGCCACCCAATGACTCCACCTCCATGGGACCACAAACATCAGAATATACCAAATCCAACACATTAGATTTTATCGTTGATGTTTTAGAGAAAGAAACCATATGTTGTTTACCAAACAAACAATAATCACAAGGGTCAAGGGATGTACCTTTGGAGTAATGAATCAAATCTTTCTTTGCCAATAACTGCAGTCCTTTCTCACTCATATGTCCAAGTCTCTTGTGCCATAGATTTGGAGATGATCTGTCTTCAACAGCATTCAACACACCTTTGCATAGCTTCACATGTGTCTTGTACAGCGCGTATTACACGCCTTCCCTCTCGCAAGAATAAGAGACCCTTTAGTGAGTTTCCACCTGCCATTTCCGAAGTAACTTTCATAACCTGCGCGGTCCAATGAAGTCCCGAAAATCAGATTCAACCGCAGATCAGGAATATGTCGCACATCTTTCAGCGTCATTGTGCAACCAATATCGGTTTGAATGCAAACATCACCGATCCCAACAATATACGAATGACTTGTGTTGCCATCTTCACAGTGCCAAAGTCCCCTGCTTTGTACGTCGTGAACATCTCCTTAAAAAGAGTAGCATGGTAGGATGCTGCTGTGTCAACAACCCACTCAACCTGATTATCTGCAACACTCAAACACTCTTCAACTTCACTAGTCAGAATCACTACTTTATTATCTAAAGTAGCTGTAGTGTTAGTGTCATTCTTCTGCTCATTGTTGGTGTCTTTCTTTTCCTTGAAGGCAAAGTAATTTTTCTTAATGTGACCCTCCTTGCCACAATGAAAGCATTTTTTAGACTTTTTCTTAGTCTGTGATTCCTTGCCACCTCTGGACTTGCCACGACCCCCCTTTGGTCCCCTACTCTTACTCCTTCCTCTATTTTCAGTAACAAAGACCTGTGCATTATCTGTCCCTGCAGCTTTCCTTCGTGTTTCTTCATTTAACAAGCTGCTAGTAACCCGACTCATTGATAACACACCATCTGGAGTAGAGTTGCTCACAGAAACAACCAATGTCTCCCATGTGTCTGGTAAAGAACTTAGAAGAAATAAAGCTTGCATCTCATCATCAAGGACCATCTTCATTGTAGCCAGCTCATTCACAATGCATTGAAAATCATTTATGTGATCTTTAATTTTACCACCCTCCTTGAATTTCATGTTTACAAGCTTTCTAATCATAAAAGTTTTGTTTACGGCGGTTTTCTTCTCATATCTTTTTTCTAACTTCATCCAAAGGGTTCTCGCATTGGTTTCATTAGACATGTGATGAAATATGCTGTTATCCACCCACTGTCTGATGTGACCAATGGTCTTTCTATGCATCTTTTTCCAATCTGAATTAGACATATCTTTTGGTCGGGCACTATCCCCCTCAATGGGATCATAGAGGTCTTTGTAATAGAGTATATCTTCCATCTTAGGTTTCCAAATCAACCAATTGGTATGGTTGAGTTTGATCATGGTAGTGTTCACAGTGTTGTTCTCCATCTCAATTTAATAATCAAGAAAATATAAATAACTGTCACTAACCTCAATTTCTGCACCAATCTGTAGATCTCGTCACCACGAGCACGCTGGAAGAAACGGATCTGAAATTCGACTCTGGATGGCTCCGATATCGCAAAAATAGTTTTATGCGCTCCGAGTAGTCAAACTTTCTTGTTGACCGTCAAACTGCCAATCTTCTTCCACAGTTACGTAGATCTGCTCGCAACGAATCTGTAGGCGCAAACGGATCTCCGATCTGACCTCGGATGATCAAGATATCGACGAAACAAGTTTCTGCCGTCGATCCCAGTCAAACCCTGTTGACCGTACTGTTCGCTGACGTGGCGCTGACGTCAGCAGCTGCTGGAACGGGCTTCCCAGTTCACGGGTCAGGCGGAACTGACCCAGAACGACCTGACAGACCTGACCTGGTTTTGAGCTGGGCTTTCTGCGCTGGGCTTCTGCAAACGGGTCAGGTCAACCCGACCCGAACCCAACCCGGAACTAAACCCAAATACACCTGGGTTATCTTCCTTCTTCGTTATGTTGCAGAACGATGGAACTGAACCCAAACGCTGCTCCTTCCTTCTTCGTCTCTGGAGATGGCGACGCGGCGGGGACCGGCAAAGGCCAGCGACGACACGGCAGCAGCAGGAAGGTGACCGGGGACTCGCCGGTCCTATTCCGGCGGCGGCAGCAATCACTGCAAATCAGGATTGCAGGCGGCGATGAAGATACCGCAGTGGTCCGGTGACGATGGCGGCTTCTACAGGTTCCTTCTCAGGCGACGTTGATCCCAGAAGAATCTTCTTCCTTCTTCGTGGCCCAGCTATGATAAAAAATCAACTAAACCCAATCTCTGTTCCGAATTATGAAATTTGATCTGTGTGATCCGTGTGGTCCAGCAAAGATCAGAAACGATCTCACTTTCCTGCGACGAAGAACCACGCGCAGAAAATCCGGATACCCTTGATCCGATCCGTCGATCGCAACGCGGCACAATCCAACCCTAGTAAACCCTAGGCTCTAATACCACTTGTTGTGCGCGTGTATGCGGAAACGTAAATTAATGCGATCGAATGGACAATAAACCACACAAGACAAACAATCACACAAGAGAATTACGTGGTTCGGCAATCTTGCCTACGTCCACGAGAAAGAAAATTCGACTCTCCTTTAGGTTAACTCTTCTGTCTGTCTATCTGTATCTCTCATGGGTTACACATTACATCATATATATAATGTTCTCTTTCTTACCCCCTAAGAAACCCTATCTTAGTCAATAAGAAAGTCTCGGTACAATTACCATAATACCCATATCCATGAACCTACTTGGTCTGGACCTACTAAGCCCAACAAAAAAAAACATTTGAAAGATCCAAAACACACTCATATTATTTACAAATATAAAGACGTATAGTCTCATAACTTAATTCTTCATAGATTTTGAGAAAATTTATGAGAAACATTTGAAAGATCCAAAAAATAATTAAAATTGTGGGATGTACTCATTTACTCACATGAAAAAGTTTATTTTGATCTAGTAATATGTTCCACTTATGCAATATCTGCATATTTAACAAACATTAAGTAATAGTCTTGTTAGGATAGTCTTTACTGTCTTACGGTATATATCACCTAATGGAGTCCAATTGTTAATAAGGATGTAAATGGGTCCCCAATCCTCCAGAGATTCCAACTCTTTAATTACCGGTGTTGGGTCATTATTTAGGTCCCGAAAAGTAAACGGATCCATATCCTGTTCCACCTTGGTTCCGGCCCGTTGACTCGACATAATTACCTCAATTTTTTAGAATTCCTCCTAAAAGTTAAATTCTTTCCAAATCATACTCTACTCAGATTTGAAGCCGTCCTATATATGAACTGATTCCGATTTTTTTTTAATTTTTTTAGATCTGAATCGGAACTGACATATTTACATTCCTACTTCTAACTCATCTAAATGAAATCCACACACACAACCCCCCATAGTTACGGATTTTATAGATTTACACCGATCCGAATGAACTGAACTACTAAATTGAGGGTCAAAATTTTTTATTCTTTATTATCTAACGTTCAGCATTTTAAGAAGATGGCTCCCATTGTGAATAAAAGAAATGAATTTCTTCCATGCTTTAATCAAATGGATAAAACTTTATAGATTCAACGATGCATTCAAAGCATACTGAAATTTCGTAATACGCGTCGCTATCCAAGGAAGAGGCGAATCTTTATATTTTTTTCCAATAAAATTAAAAGATGTGGTCTAGACGACTTAGACTCTACTTCATAAAAAAATTTGTACCAATCATTGAAGGGACTCCCTCTACCTCCCTGTGCTTTCCGAAAAAGTCAGTTAACATTCGGACACTGACAAAAAAATAATCTCTGATATTACTTGGGTTGTTGGGAAGTGCGTGTCGATTACGTACTGTACGTCTGTACCAGATGATGAATAACAAATAAATATACTATTGATACTTGGGTCGTTGGGAAGTGTAGTTTGTAGGGAAAACCGCACTATACCTACCTGGACTTTGGCCATTTTGCAGAGTACCCCCTATACTTTGATATTTGTGACTAAACCTACATGTAGTTTTAGTTGACATGCAAAATGAACGGAAACTGTTAGTATTGACGGTGTAGGCCGTATAAAACACCTCTGGTGTATACTGGCGCCAAATTATAATCCGAAAAAGACATATTTGCCCTTGAACCAAGGCTATAAAAGTGGAAAGGCATAAGAGCACAGCTCCTTCATTCTTTTTCCAGCCATATCAAATGGCTTCCTCCCACAACTCTCAAAACTTAGGTACCCACTGTTCTCGTGGTCAAAGCTCTCAACGTTCTCGTGGCCAAAAAAGCTCTCAACGTGATGCTGAAATTCGATACTGTCACTGCGGGCATAGGGCTGCTTCTATAAGCATTATAAAGGGATTTAGACACTTCTCAAAAAAGAAAATCCACAATCACAGAACCAAAACTCATGAACCCATAATGAAACCAGCTGAAATCAAATCTCCATAGCTGTTACTGCTGCTTCACAATCCTCTCTATTAGCTTTCTCATCTACTGTTTAGCAAATTTGCAGCTTCTTCGAATCACCTTTTGAGTCTCTGATGCTTGATTTCATATCTTAAAGCAAATCAACTCAGTGAGAATTAGACAACATACGAGTTAACAATCCAGACAATGCAAATTTACTTAAGTAAAAATGCAAACCACTCATCATAGGCCATCAACATTCTCTCAGCTCTATTGAAATTAAGGGCATAACATGTAATCCTTTCTAGGAAAATACCTTGTAACGATTTACAAACGCAAATTTCAGTGTAACTCTAAACTCTGGTGTGTTTGTGCCCATTTCAATTAAACAGAATGTTTCAGTCTTTTTCAATGAAATTGATACAAAATCATTCTGTTGAAAAGCCTTCGAAATTGGCCTGTCAAGACAGCTAACTTTACAGTGAAATGGTTGCCAAACAGTGTATATTTCCCATTTCAAAAAAATGAAGCTTACTACAGTTTGCTTAAAATCCAATCAAGTAGCCCAAAGAAATATTATAACTGAATTTGCCCCCAGACTAGCAAGCCATTAACTTGAGTACTACAAACAGAAAGTCCACACAAACAGCAATGTATTTGCTATTATTGAAAGAAAAAGAAAAGGTTGAAATTTGAACAAGACAAAAAAGGTTGAAAGTAACATTTCTCTCATCTACTCCCTGGAGAGTAACAAATGTAAAGAAATTTGAACTCAACGCTTTCCACCACCGCCTCCAAGTTTTTGGGCCTTTCGAAGCTGCACCCTTGGGCACGCCTTTGGTCTGAGTCTTCTGAGTCTTGGCCGTCACCTCCGCTTTCTTTGCCTTCTTCTCATCCTTAGTTTTCTTGATTTTCTCTTTAATTTCATTGCAGCTTCAAACATCCAATGAATTCAATGACAATGCGTTCTGGGCAGAAAAATGAGAAACTTTGGCAAGGGAAGAGAAAGAAGGAGACAAGGAAAGAAGAGAGATATAAATTCATTCCACTTTGCAACTGTAGTAATCTCAATGAGATTGATAAAGTTTCTGCAATTTAAAAAAAATTTGCAAGGGAAGTTCGATCAGGCGAACCTACTCAATATTGTATCTAGGGCTGGGATCATTGGAGAGAGTGAGAACTTTGGCGAACCGATCCAGACAATTGCCGACGGCAATGTCAATGGTCTCGCCAAATATACGATACCTTCCTTCGTTGTAGGCGATGACCTGGGTGTTGCCGCTGCGGATGTAGAGGACGACGGGGTCGACGGCGCCGGTGACTATCCTACCCATCTCGATATGGGTAACGTAGTGGTTGACGGCGATGATGGGTTTGCGCCAGAGTTGGGAGAGGATGCGGACGACGACGGCGACGAGGGACTGCGCAGCGGTTGGGAGGAAGAAAAGAAGAGGGAGAAAAAGAAACAAGAAAGAGCGAGGGGAAAGGAGAGAAGAAAGAAAGAAAGGAGATGCAGGGGATGAGAAGTGGGGAGACGAAGAGAAGAGGAAGTGAGGAAAGAAAAAGAAAAAGAAAAAGAAAGAGAATGAAGAGAGGAAAGGGAGAAAGAAAGATAAAAGGGTGCGTGTGTGCAGGGGGCGAAAGTGATGCAAGGGTGTGCAGGGGATGGAGTTGTGTACCTGCGCAGGGGGAGGTGTCCTGCGGCGCGAGGAGGAAGGAGGTGCTATGTGCGACTGTGGTGTGAGATGGAGAGTTCTGTTCAGGACGGTGGAGGAAGATGGGTTGCAGGAGGTGGAGATGAGGGAGTTTTACGAATGTGGAGAGATGGGGATGAGGGAATGGAAAACCCTGACAAGAGATGAGGGAGTTCAGCCAAAATCGCCAGACCATGTGAACCCTAACAGCAAGAGCAAAATGGGAAAATGAACAAAACACGCGAGTAGAGACCTTATATATGGAAGGGTAATTTCGCCATTTCCTCTATTCCGTCACGGCCGTTTGTATTTGCAAGTCAACTAAAACTACAAGTAGGTTTAGTCCGAAATACCAAAGTACAGGGGGTACTTTGCAAAAATACCAAAGTACAGGTAGGTATAGTGCTTTTTTCCCTAGTTTGTAATAGGAAAATATTAAAATAGAAAAATATTTAAGTGCATCCATCTTTTATTATTTTGGTGAGAGATACTCTACTTCTAGAAAGTGTCAAGTACAAAAAGAAAAGTGGTAAGTACATACGACTCTTCTTTTTATACTTAACACTTTCCAAAAGGGGATTGTCCCTCACCAAAATGATGATGGATGGATGCACTTGAATACTCCTCTTTATAATATGTCTTTTCCGGTTGTTTATAAAAATCTGAATTAAGTACAGCTTTGCAGGTCCACGCCAAAAATTGATCTAGCCAATCAATTTTTAATAACAAGTGGGTCGTGGGTTGCAGAGAGATTCTAAGGAGCAGAAATTTGGCCAACTAATTAGCCAGCCAATCTGGATTGAGTGTCTGTTGATTCATTCAATGGTCTATTGATGAGTGTGTGCCTCGTATTTCATCAATTTATTGATAGATTACATTAGATTTGGCCTAATAGAGTTCGCAAAAGTGGATTGGATAAAACGGAATCTCCAGATTTTATAAAAATAGGAAGTTCGGACTCGTCGACTGAAGTTATGGGGGCCCAAGAATCTTGTCTTTGGGATTTTCTTCTTTCTTTTTTGGAGGATTTTACCGAAAAAACCACTCATTCCGAATGTCTAACGCAATCAAACACTTTAGCAAGTGGGGCACCAATTAGAGCATTTGGGCCTGATTTTCATCTTTTTTTACCAAAAGAGCACATCGTCGGCGCCGACCTTATTTACACTTGAATAAGGTCGGCGATGACGCTGTCCGCGAAGCCTATATAATTCAATTTCAAGCTTTTTTCTTTTCACTTCTCCAAAATCGTAAAGAGTGCGAATCTAAGAGTCTTGTACAGCCACGAAACTGGATGACTAGTGTGTTTTTCCACCATTGATATATCACCATTAATTTTCTATCAATCTCTTGTTGCTATTGTCGAAGTCTACAGAAAGGAGGTAATGAAAATCAACTTCTCTTCATAAGATGAAACCCTAGAAATCAATCTCATCTTTGTATTGACAACGTATAATACATATACTATCATTTAATGCATGAATACATGTTCTCTTTCACTGTATGCTGTTTATTGTCTGTTTCATTGAATATGGTATATTTTATACATGAGCCATATTTACTGTTTTGCAGTTTTCAATATAATACATAATATTACATTGACTTAAATATCAAGGGCCAAAGTACTTTATACATAATAGCGAACACTTTTCACCTCGTTAGATTCCAAAATGCCCACAAGCTTTGGGAACATTACCCACCCCTTTACAAGCCCTAAGCACCCCCAACAATATCGGCGAATATAGGCGGGCACTAGCTTAGTCCTAGCAATTCCATTAATATTAACTTCAACACGCCTTCCACATGAGCCCAAAAAGTCAACTTCCTCACCCTAGGAAGCCCACAAAGCAAGGAAGCCTATCAATCATGCACAATATCCTCCACCCCTAGGCTATTAAACTCCCTTTTAGAAGAAGCCCATTAGGCTATCCGAAGAAGAATCACCTTTGGGAAAAAATCATCCACAAACATAATCAACCCCCTAAAAATACTGTTGCTTCTTTCCGTCCAAACTGATCGTTGAATCACAAAGGGAACAAGCCTCCAAGGACTGCACCGCAATCAAAGAAGGAACAGACCTTCAAGCCTTAACCAAGCCAACCAAAGACTGCAGAAAAACACCAAGAAATAGCACATAGAATGAAGCAACAATAAATAGAGTTACAGAACTCACAATCCAAGAAGAGGTGGTTGCAATTCCCAGCTCTTACCACAAAACAAAAATATATTTGAAATGGATTCTGAAGTCATGCCTCTCCTCTTAAGATTGGCCCGAAACTACGAGCAAACAAAATGCTTCCACCCTCAGAGGGTCCAAATCCAGCCAAATGTATGAATTAGGGGCCTTGACGATGGCACTTGTTGCAAGTCGTTGAATGGAGACTTGAGCCAGAAAGACCAGGCTTCCAAATGCGAGCATCCGCCTTTTCCCTGCAAATAAAAATAGTAAAAAGAAAACTCAACAACTGTTCATTCTCAGACTCTTCAAATTGATTAAGGACTCTTTTAAAATAAAGCTCCCAAATCACATAGCCCCTCGTCCTCGTAGCCTCTTTGAAAAAATACAATTTGTTGAATACCCCTAGAAAGAGAAATTAAAATAAACAAAGGACCCACACCCAACCAACCATCAACCCAGAACCATACTCTATTCCCCTTCCCCACTCTGAACCGTACCATTTTGATTAAAACCAGCCCCTTAATATCTAACATATCACCACCCCTTAAAATCCTTACACCCTCTGCCTAAGGACTCTACTAGGAACCTAACCCTAACAATTCACTCCATACTTTGAAACAATGCCTCTTTCTTTTTCCCAAACTTCCAAACTTCCACCACTATTGCTAGATCTGCCCAATTTTTCAATTCCAAACAACCCAAACCTAATCCCCCAGCAAATTTTTAGGATTAATGGCATCACACCATCTGATCAAAATAATATAATTTTCTTTTCTTGCCACGCCCTTCCCATAAAAAGTGTTTTCAGATTTGATCTGGCTTCTCTCTCATGGCCACTGGCATCATAAAAAGGGACATAATAAATAGGAGAATTGAACAATGAAGCCTTGATCAAGGAAATCCTCCCTCCAAAGGAGATGTCAGACCTTTTCTACATAGATAACTTCTTAGCAAATTTCTCCACCACAAGGCTCCAAGCTACTTTTGATTTCGACTTGCTCCGATAGGTAAACCAAGGTAAATAAGTGGCAATATATCCATCCACCTTATAGTGAAGCTTACTAGCAAAAGGTTGAATCTCTTCTCTACATACCCAACTCCGACTAACAAAGCTCTTGGATAAATTGATCTTCAGGAGCATCTGACAATTCTCTTGAACACCACAACCTCCTCCCACCTAGTGAAACTAAAAAGAATGATATCATCTACAAGTTAAAGGTGAGTTAAATCCTCTGAACCCAAAGACTTGTGATTATTAGTAAATATCATACAAAATGCAATCTCATGAAAACATTTATTATTTAGAAATAATCCATGTAAATTTGCATTCCAAATCGGCAATGCGGCATAAATGATGGGCATTTCTAGAATGGCTTTGACTTTTATGGGGTCAAGCTCTATTCCAGCTTTCCGAACTAAGAATCCGAGGAACTTACCCGACGAGACGCCGAAGAAGCATTTCAATGGATTCATTCGCAGTTTGTGTTTGCAGAGCCGGAGTGTAAGTGCTCTCATCAGACGATGCTTCGGAAGAGCTATAATCCTGAATTATCACATTACAGGAAGCTCTGACGGGAGACGTTGCCTGATCGGAGTCAGACTCATCCTCGGATATAAGAGGATCGTCTATCCAGCAATTTTCTCCATTTTCAGGAGTTAAGGGAGAATGTACCTGGTGGTCTTCAGGGACTTCAGGCTCTGGGTTGCTAGGAGGCTCGTTGACGCGTTCTTGCTCTTGTTCTGGAGCAAGATCCTTGCATATTCTTCAAGATCAGGCATGGCAGCCGGATCTTCTTCTTCATCATCTCTTTGTGGCTCAACATGGTTGATTTCCACTGGAGTAATGAGGGGTGCTGGGTCAGCAGCATTTTCTTGTACAGCTTCTTGGTCTTCTTCATCATCAGACCAGGATCCTTGTGGCTGTAGGGGGTTATACCAGATTATTGGCATAAGATGAGACTCAGGAACCCATTCTTCATCGGAGAGATATTCTCCTGTTTCAAGGGATTCCTCCCACTCATCTGTGTAGTTGGATTCGAATCCATCATCGGTGTCGCTGGACTCGTATCCATCAGTGGAGAGTCCAACTACTGAATTGCAAGAGTATGATGCCTCCTGCATGGCTTCTTTAAATTGAGGTGGCATGAAATCACTGAGAGTGAATTTCCTTACCCCCTTTGAAGTCTCTGGAAGGGATGTTTTTGTTGCCTCCAGTGAAGCGGTAGAGGAAGCCTCTGCCTTTTCTTTGACCTCTAGTTTTGGCTGGGTCTTCTCTTGCCGTTTGAGCTTGAGGAGATGTTTCCTAGCCTGCCTTCGCTGTTGAGCTGTAGGCTTTGTTTTCACGACCTCCCAATTTTCATCTTCCAGGAGATCGGGATGTACCCATATCGGTTGTCCGTCTGGTGTCGGGTAAGGAACCAGTTCCTCGGACGCTTCGATTGAGTTTATCACCTTGAAGGAAGTAGTGATCTTCTTCTTCGGTGATCTTGATGTTTGTCCACATGTCACCATGTTGACGGAGGCAGACCCATAGTTTTTGTCAAAGGTGATGACTCCGTTTTTCCACATCTCATTTATTTTCTCTCTCACAACGAAGCATTGATTGAGAGGATGCGAGATCATCTGGTGGTATGGACAGTACCGAGGATCGTTGGTTTTGCCAACATCACCCGGTCTTTTTGGTTCAGGCAAGGTGAGCTTGCCGTTTGCCACAAGAGCCCCGAAGATTTCATCAACATCTTCATCAAACGGGTATTTCTTCTCTACTCGTTCTTTGAAGGCATCAGAGAGTTCAGGTCTCTTACCAGCAGCTTTGTTTTCAGCTTTCTTTGGTGGCTGAGGAGCTGGCTTGGTCTGCACATTGAGGACCTCTTTCTTCTTTGGTTTAGAGGTTGCAATGGCGGTTGGCTCTTTTCTTGATGATTTCTGACTGTTGAGGTCTTTAATCACCGTTTCAGCTTCCATGGAAGCTTCTAGGAGTTCTCCCAGGTTTTTTGATTTGTTGCCGATGATCATGGAGCGGATTCTGGCTCTCATGTTGTTTCGGCAGATGTCGACTAGCGACGCTTGTGGCAATACATCAGAGCATTTGTATGCCATTGCTTTCCACTTGTGAATGAAGTCATATGTTGATTCATTCTCCCCCTGTTTTAGGCTGCACAGCTGAGCCATAGTAGCGGGGTGATCCTCACCTTTGAAGTGAGTCAGGAAGCGTGTCTCTAGCATGGCCCAATTTTGGATTGAGTCCTCCGGCAGAGTGGAGTACCAATCGAAGGCCGTACTTTTTAGGGTACTTGCAAAGAGGCGGATTTTGAGTGCATCTTGATCCGCGATAGCTCCCGTCAAGATCTTGAAGTGGATGACGTGCTGTCTGGCTGATCCTTTCCCCGTATATGTTTGGAGAGTAGGATGCTTGAATTTGGTGGGGAACGGGACCGAGTCCATCCATAAGGGATATGGTGGTTTGATCCCATGCTCCTTGAGTATATCCTCTTCTTTTGCTTTGGCGAGGATACCGTCTACGTCCTTTTTGGTAAGGGCGCGTGACTCATTTTCTTCTCTATTTACCTCATCGTCTTGATGATTCGGAGGAGGTTCATTATTCGCCTGATTTTGGAAGGCGAGGAGAAGGTTTTCCATCAAAGTTTCAATCCTCTGCTGGCCCTGTTCCAACTGCTGGATGCGGGTGATCACATCTTCTGGAGGTGGATTGCGGGGTGGTGGCTCAGAATTTGTAGCCAAGACATTCATCCTTCGTGATTCGAACGAAGAAACTGTCCTGGTGACTGAGCTGGGGCTCATTCTTTTTGAAGAGGAGCTTGAGGAAGGATCACTCTGCTGTCCTTTGCTTGAAGGAGCAGGGGATTCTTCTGAATGTCTTCTTGTCCTGGAGACGCTGCGGGTCATCGGACGTCGGACATGGATTTTTGTTGCTGATTTTTGGCGCCTTCTGGTTTTTCCAACCATATGGACGGCAGCAACTTGGTTGGGTTTTTCTTTTTCGACCCATTTGGGAGAGACTTGAAGTGTGGGAGGTTGGGTCCTTTGCTTCTGTAGTCTCTTTTGCCGGTATAACGCGCGGCGGCGTATACGGCGAGCAATTTGAGCTTCGGTCAGCTCTGACTGGGCTTTGACGATGAAGGATGTGCTCCCTCGGGCGCAGCAGCCGAGTATGTCTTCTCTGTAGCTGGGCAAGGACAAGATGCGAACCCTGTCCTTCGCCTGTTGCAGCGAAGCTTTGAATTTGTGAAGTTCGGCCCCTGTAGAGATGAAGGGTCGAACTGCAGATTTGTAGGCCTTAGCAGGTGCTTGTGGAGGCCTTGTGATGCATGACTTGATTTTGGGCTTGTAGGAACAAGCCGGCTCATGCTGGGTTGACTTTGAAGTCGGGTTGGAGATGGGTCTCTCCTCTTTCATGTAAGCAAGAGGATAGAACTGGTTCTCCTTGAGTGGGGCCAGGAATGCTGGCTTAGTGGATGTATGGGACCTTCTCTGCTTTGGTGAAGGTCTTGGGGACCAAGTCTTGGGGTAGACCTGGTTGTTTGCAGGTTGAGGCTTCGTGGGGCTGCCACGGGCTTCAGGCCTTCTGGTGCTCGCCTTTGGTGTCACGATAGTGACACGTTGAGAGGCGAGTTTCTGCTTCTTTGAGGGAGCAGTTTGTTCCTCAGGAAGTGGGAATGGTCCCAGCGTCCCAAAGACGATAGTCCGGGGAGTCGAGGTCGACCCGGAGTTCAGAGAGTTGCCGAGAGAGTTGACACTTCGGCAGCTGATGGGGCGTTTGTAGGTGCGCGTGGTTTGCTTCTGTTGAAGCATGAGTTGGTGCTTGTTTTCGTCGAAAGTAATGGTTAGTGAAGCTGCCATTGTTAGTTTTCGAAAATTTCTGAAACAAGACCACATCCATTAGTAATCACAAGAATATAATGATCATAAATGGGAAGTTCTATGGTTTCGTCTTTTCAAATTGCTCGAGGTAGATGACCCAAGCAATATGAGGAAGGCAAAATGCCATAGAGGGTACAATTGTTCTGATCGCAGGTATGGTAAGCCCGGAATGGGCATCCCAGTTACTGCTAGAAGCAATTGTGAACTTAAATTCGACTTATCGAGAAGCAGAGCTTGCTCGAGGTAAGAAGAATATAAAGTTGGAGTTACAGATGTGCCGGTCGCAATACAGTAGACCCTGAAAGGGCGTACTAGTACCGCTAGACACAAATGTTTTGAGACCGCATCTATGAGATGAGATTCTCTGTTTTGAAAGGTCAAGATTGGATTCATCAAAGAGAGCAGATGGTATTCCAATCTGAATACGGGCTCAACGATTTCCGCGAGCGCCAGTGCTCAGAAAGAAATGAACCATGATTTCTCGGATCTGAATCTAAAAATGACGAGTTTTTTTTTTGAAAGGCCAATATCGGGTTCATCAAAGAGAGCAAAAGGCACTCCAATCTGAACACGGGCTCAGCGATTTCCGCGAGCGCCAGTGCTCAGAAAGAAGAAGACCAAGATTTCTCCAATCTAAACCCAAAATGACGGAAGTTTTTTTTTTTGAAGTTTTTTTTTTTGAAGATTTTTTTTTGAAGATTTTTTTTTTAAAAAAAAAAATCTTTTTTTTTTTATTTTTTTTTATTTATTTTTTTAAGATTTTTGAAAAAAAATTTTATTTTTTATTTTTTATTTTAAAATTTTTATATTTTTTTTTTATTTATTTAAAAGACGAGAGAGTACACATAGGCCTCCTAACCCGGTCTTATGAAATCTTGATTGATAGAATTGCCCCCAGGTAAGGGTAGGATTACTTAATGAACCCGTTTGGAGGACCCTTGCCTAGAACAGTCAAGCTGTCTCCACACTCTGGACAAGGCTTTTCTTTGAATCAACCATGATCAAAGAACATAGTTGGTTTAACCTTAGTGGTCTATGTCTTTTTTTTTATATATGTATATATTTTTTTTTATTTTATTTTTATGAATTCATCGAAGAGAAACAATGGCCCAAAACCTTAGTCGAACAGGCTCAACATTTCTGCAAGCGCGATGAACGATAGGAACGGATCAAGGTTTCTCAATTTTGAATCCAAATTGAGAAATCTAAAATTTTTTATATATATATATATATATATTTTTAATGAACTCATCGAAGAGAAACCATGGCCCAAAACCTTAGTCGAACAGGCTCAACATTTCTGCAAGCGCGATGAACGATAGGAACGGATCAAGGTTTCTCAATTTTGAATCCAAATTGAGAAATCTAAAATTTTTATATATATATATATTTTTTTTTTTTTAATGAACTCATCGAAGAGAAACCATGGCCCAAAACCTTAGTCGAACAGGCTCAACATTTCTGCAAGCGCGATGAACGATAGGAACGGATCAAGGTTTCTCAATTTTGAATCCAAACTGAAAAATTTGATTTTTTTTTGTTTTTTAAAATAATTTTTTTTTTTTTTTGAAAAGAGAAAGAGTGGAAATAAATTCAAAGAATTAGAAATTTCCAAACAAAAAATATCATCTCATTTTTTTTAGATGCGGAATTCAACATAGGCCACCAATTATAAAGTAGCCAAGGAATCGAGAAAAGAAATATAAGCATAGAGCAAAATATATGATATGCAAATATTTCATTTCTAGCATCGTGTTCTCAAATAAACGAGTCCCACCGGGTGGAGCCAGCTTGATGGACCGCGCTCCTGCTCGGTTCTACCGAGGTCGGCGGACGTGGGAGTCCGTCGGGTCCGACCCTTTCGTAACCGGGGGGCAAGGTTTTTTGTGGGTGTGCCAGATTTTCTATTTTTACTTGGAATTGCAAGTGGTGATCCGGAGATCAACCTTCGCAAGTAAAAAGGAAATCAACTTCTTTCAAGTTTTCCATTGCACATATATTTAAGAAAAGAGACATTTTTCTTGATTTGCCGTGAAAGGCGACTTTTTTGGCATTTATAGCCGATTTTGGCGTTTATAGCCGATTTTTGGCGTTTATAGCCGATTTTGGCATTTATAGCCGATTTACAATCCTTATCAACAATGAAAGACAAGAATTGTGATTTTTGTCTCTTTTGAAAAAATACAAACTACAATGAAAAGCAAGAAAAGGAGGATCTAACTTCTCAGGAGATTGTGGGGGACTCGTTTAGATTGACGGTCGCAAGCCATATGTGGGCTTCGCCATCATCCATGCAGATGAGAACAGAGGATGATATTGATTCGCTTGGCTTGGCTATAACCTCGGGTTTTTAGAGGACAAAGACCAAAGGAAGGTCCTATGTCCAATAAAAAGCCGAGTAGACGGGCTGAAAAGCCATATCTAAGCCATTGGAGGCAGGAGGAGAAGGCAAGGACCTTGGGGGGGGGGGGGGGGGGTACCCCCCAAGGGACTTTTGTCACCTTGTTGCGGTGGCCGGTGTAGAACTTCCGCAGAGTTTTCTCTCTTTTTCTTTTCTCTGGATTTCTGACTGCTGTCTGTTGATGTTCGTTGTGTGTCCTTTCTTCTTGGAGAGCCCTCCTATTTATAGGCTTTTAGGTAGCCTTTTAGGTGGGTTTATGGGCTTTTATTGTCATTAAGCCGCATAATGGGAGGAGTTACAAAATTGAATTGTTTATTTTGTAACTCCTTTTTCTTGGCTTCTGATTGGCCGGAGGAGATTGAGGGCATTTAATCGCCTTTAATCGCCATGATGGGAGGAGTTTCATGGGTTAAATGCCATGAATCTCTTGACTTGTAACTCCTGAATGCTTGCTTCTGATTGGGCCGTCCAAAGAAATGGATTAATGACTGTAATAAAGCTAGTCAATTAATCGCATTAAGTGATCGCCGAGCAGCTGAAGAGTCGCGGGCCGTGTCACGTCTTTTGAGATTCTTCTGTTGATGATCATCGATGGATCTTCATGTAGATCGACATCAGATGACCATGTAATTTCAGGTGTTTGTTGCCAACAGCGGGTCGGTGCCATCTGTCCTGTCGATTTCTCGATCGGTCGGGTGGAAAGCACACTTTTTTTTGGTTGACCGGGTGGCGATCAATACTGTCTTCGATACTCTTGATGATTTACCCGTGTTTTGGACGGATGTCAGAGGACCTGGTGTCTCAAAAGCATGAATTTTAGAAAGTACCAGAGGCTGGGCTCCTCGAATCGCGAAAAAAACGGCGAAAACCGGGGTTTCCGGGGCTTTCCCGGCGACCCCGGGGTCCAAGGTCGCCGGCGACCCTGGCCCAGGGTCGCAGGGGCCTGCGACCCTGGGGGGTTTTCCCCCTTTCGTGTCCCGTTTTGCGTCCGTTTTTGCTTTTTTTTTATTCTTTTTTCTTCTGTACTTTTCCTTGACATTTTGACCATTTATTGGCCTGATTTCTTTGTAGGAAACCTGATGAGAATCCTTGCATTTTATTTTGCAAAGTTTCCAATTTCCTGAGAAAGCCGAAGACTTTGTCGCGCAGAGCTGCCGATTTTCCGTCAGAAGCTGAAACTGGGTCAAACGATGTCGGAATGACCTGAAATTTGGTGTGAAGCCTCCTGAGCAATAAATAAGACCAACCATAGGCTTTTGTTTGAGTTTTGAAGCCGTTTGGGGTCCTATCACCTGTAGACTTGCTTTTTATCGCGATGAAGATGTCGCGGTTTGATGTGCGGTCAACCGATGTCCGATTGACTTGAAATTTGACAGGGAACCTATTGGAGTCATTTTAAGATGATCCATAGGCTCTGTCTTGGAAACCATGGTCCCGGAGAGCTTTTGCCGCCGAGAGCTCCTTTTCGGCTGTCGGAGAAGCGAAGTTAGGCCAAATGATTTTGAAATGGCCCGAAACTTCTTGTGTACTCCTCTTTTGGCTGTCTGGAAGAATCTTGCAGTTTTTTGTTTGATTCTGACAAGATTTGATTTTTGGAAGCAGCATTGCCTATTTATGGCAGGTTGCGACTTCATGTAGCTCTTTGGATCTTGAAAAGGCAAAGTGACATTTTTGGTGTCAACAATTATACCATGATATCATGGCTTTTACAGTTTCTATATTACAAACTGTCTGCATTTTGCAAGTAACATATGTGTGTTGTAAGTAAGCATTTGGCACATGACCATAAATGTGAAGGCTACATGAGCATCATTTTTAATTTTTTGTTGTTGGACTAACATTTTGCCCAAATGTATTGCATAAAAGCTATGCTATCATGGGATTATCCCATGATATCATGGCTTTTTCAATTTGTTTGATACAAAGTATCTGCAGACGTGACATCAGGGTGCATTGCTTTGTTGAAAATCATCTCCTTCAAAAGCATTTACACATTCCATAACAACTCATTTCCAATTACATCATCCCATCCACAATACAAAGTAATCACAAAATATATCCACCTACAAATGAGTATATATATTGTTTCCATTTACATCGTCAAAAAATACTTATAAGAGTTGAACAGGACCGCCTAAGATCTTCTGGTGGTCAGTAGGCCTCTTAGAACCTTTACGCTTGCCGGTTGATTTGGCGACTGTTTTTCTTAATAACTATCGGTAAAGACTTGCCAAGCATGCGGGGCCCCACGTAAATTTTTTAAACTCCCGAAAAAGCTCTAAATTCCATGCCCCCCCCCCCTCATAGACCCGGATGTGTTTGTAAAAATTTGCCCCGCCACCAAACAAAAAAGATATGCTATTGTAGCCATTATTTGCTCACTCTTCGATGATTTCTTGGTAAGTTTGCTAAACTTCTTCACGAGCCGAGTCAATTTTAACTCACTGCCATTGCAATCCCTGCCTTGTTGAGGTTGTTTACCCAACAACTCTAAACAGACCTCGCTAACTGTGGAAGGGCTAGAGAATGTACGCCCTGTAACTACTCTCTCATTGATGGTAGCCCATATATATAAGCAACGTCTTCAAGAGTGACTGTTGCTTCTCCACTGGCCAAATGGAAAGTGTTTGTCTTGGTCCTCCATCTCTCTACTAATGCAGAAATTAGTGCATGGTCAATCATGGTTTTTTGCAATTTAGAGAGGTGAAGGATGCCCGTTTTTTGAACGAATGCTTCTTGAACCTCGTTCAAAGACCACTTATCCTGCAGTAGTTGCTGGCTTACAATGTAGTGGTCCCACATCCTGTATCAAAATAAGGAATGCAAATATATCATGCACATTTATATGGGAAATTAAACAAAATGTGTTCTTGTATACATAAAGTTCAACATACCCTCCCACTCCATATGACTTCAGAGATATGGTCATCTTGTTCCTGCCGAATGCTTCTATCAAGTGGACCAGGGTTGAATTCCACCATCTATAATAAAATGAGGTCAAATCAATGTAAGTGTGTATATCTAGATGAGACAGAGAAAATTCAATATGTATGTACAATTTGGTCCCACTGCCATATGTCAATCCATTTGTCATTTGTTTCAGTTACAGTCCACTTAAGAGATATTTGGGAGTGTGTACCATATATGCATCAGTTTAGAAGAATTAAAGAAACAAGCAAACTTAATCAGTGACTTGAACCATCAGATGTGGTATACTTTCTATAATAGTTTATATGAAAGCCTGCCTCTTTCTGGGCTGTAATCTTCTTGTGCTTTAGGCAACCAGAAAATTGCTTTGTAAGAATTACTGAACAACTAGAAAACAGAGCCTCATAGATTCTCAGCACTTGGAAGCTAGTGGTATTTGAATTTAATAAGATCCATCTCACTATAACTTGCTGGCATGCCCCAATTATTTTATGTTGTTGCATTCCACAACGAAACAACAATGATAAGAAAAGTAAAAAAAAAAAACAACAAAAAGGAAATAAAGGAAAGAATGATCCTACTCAGCAGAGAAAAAAACAAACAAAGATGAATTACTTGGCAGCCATGCACCAATTCCATACATAGGGCCCGTGTTTTGGTGAGAGACACATTGGAGTGACTCCATCGTGGATGCAGGCACCCCAATGACAGAATAATTTCTAATCTATTTTGAAATCAACAATCAAGTTCTGAGATTAAGCATATTATTCAAGAATTGACAATTGACAGTGTTGCGATTTTTATTCTAAATTTTATTCAAATTGAAAAAATAAGAAATCAATGAAAAAGCTGAAAACTTTGAAGTGGTCCTAGCAAACAATCCAGCATATAATAGTCCAAATGATTTTCATCCAAGGATGCAACAATCCTCAAGATGCTTACCCTACCACTTGCTACCCTGTGGTTGTGAACATCCACGCCAATTTGTGCTTCAGCCTTCTCCAAATCGATGGAGGCTGAGCTAAGCTTCTTGGTGAACGCATCCAACCCCTTCTGAACCAGGCATGGGTCAATGTGGTCAACAGGGATAGCCTCGACAAATACTATATCTGCAAAGGAATTTGCATGGATGAAGACAACTCCACTGCTGATAAAATACTTGGTGACTTCACTCCCTTCATGCACAGATAGAATTTCAAGCTTCAGCTCTGCAATATGTTGACCAAAGAAGAAGGACCCATTTGGGTTCTGGCCGCAGTTCATTGCAGAAGCAAGGGTCAGACTCCTGCTGCAAGTGAAAATTGAAAGAGGGTTGAAATGGAAAGGTGAAAAATCAGACTCTTGCTGTAAGTAAAAAGGTGAAAGGAGGGGTGAAGTGAAAAGGTGAAAAGAGGAAAGACGGTCTAGGGTTATTTTTCAGTCGATCTGCAAGTGAAAAATGAAAGAGGGTGAAATGGAAAGGTGAAAGGGGGAAAGACGATCTAGGGTTATTTTTCACTCTTGCTGCAAGTGAAAAATAAAAGGGGTGAAATGGAAAGGTGAAGAGGGGAAAAGACGGTGTGGGGTCAGTTTTATTGTATGGGCCTTTTCTTTTTACATTCAGATCCCATGATATCATGGGTTCCTGGGCAAAAAAGAAAAAAAAAGGGGGGGGGGGGGGGGGGGGGGGGGGGGGGACCAGAGTCAAACGACTATGGTGACATTTACTTACTAACAGTCATGGAATTGGGACATACATGTCTAAGAGGGGCCAATATGTCAAATCCTCCAGTTTCTATCCCTGTTGATTATTCCAGCATGACTGAATGCAGATAAAACACAAACATGACCTGATTTGGAATCAATCGATGATTCTCCATCTCTTAAAATAGTTGGATGGCCTCTTTACCATACCCATTCAATGCATCCCCCAACAATCAAAGAATTCCATGAAATGGTGTCAGTAACAACCATTTCATTAAATGATTGTTTAGCTTTTAAATCCTTCCACATTTTGCATATGTGGTGATTAAATTTAAGGCCATTGTTTTCAAAATAGGAATCATATTGAAAATCATTCAAGAGGATAAATCGAATCATATCGTGAATCGTATCACAAACTGTAGGATTTTTTTATTTTCTTATAAAATAAATAATAATTTAAAAATAAAAAGAAAAGATGATTATGTCTAATCCATCCATTCATCATCATCAAAGTCTTGTCCCAACTATGTTGGGGTTGGCTACAATCATTCCTAATCCACCCATAGCAACATAAAAAAAAGAATGACAAATACGATTATGATACAAATATATGAGGAACATCATAGATATATATATCTTATATAATAAAAGATATATGTAACTTGTTAAATATGTTTAAGATATCAATGTTACTAGGGAAAATAAATAAGTTGCAACAAATTTTTTTTTGTTACATTGAAATCCAAAAATTTTAAATTAAAAAAAAATCCAATTACACGCTATGGAATCTCTTTAAGTAAAAAAAGTATTCATGAAAAAAATCATTAAAAAAAAAACAATGGATATAGGACAAAATCTCATCCATGCAATCAAACACTCAAGTCGAATGCTCGTTCATTATTCATCTCTAGAGCCATTCCTAAAACCATAAAATTTCTAAATAGGTTTCGTTAATCAGTAAATAACCAATTAAAAAAACTCAAAAAAAAGAAAGGAAAACTAAATTATTACTAATATTAACCTAATGGCTACATTGTTAGGCTATTCTTACTTAGCCGAATCAATTGAATCGTAAGATTCAATGAAATGGGAATTAAATTATAAGATTTATAATTGAATCCTTAAATTCACCAGTAAATGGGATTCGTTGCATGGATACAGATTGTTTTACTTAGGATTCGATATGAATCATAGGATACTGACATCAATGATTAAGGCGTTCCTAACAAAAAAAAAGTCATCAGAATAACCAGTTTTCATAATCAGATGATGTAGTTGCTTACCAATATGCAAATTAAAAAAGCAAAGTTAGCACCAGTACTGATACTGCATGCATAGGACGTCCAATCTGGTAATGGTTAGCACCTTCCCACACCATCAATACAACGTGCAAGTACTAGTGCATCAACATAAAACCCGTAATGAGTGTAACCTGAAATGAGAGAATTCCAAGAAACAGTATTTCTTTCACCCATCTTCTTGAAAATTCTGAGTGCTTTTTCATTGTCTCCTTCCTGAGCATAACCAGCAATTGTAGTATTGCATAAAACCATATCCTTAATTGGCATTTGTTGAAACAAGTGCATTGCTCACTGCATGTACCGGTAATCTTTGTGTTTTTACAAATGACAACTTAATTTCTCAAAAACCAGTGGAGCTTCGTCCACTCTCATGCTCTGTACATACCCAAAAATCACTGTGTTTTGCGTTGTGACATTTTTATAAGGCATCCGCTTGAGTAACTTCCTTGCTTCATCAAGGTTTCCAACACAAACGAACCCATTAATCATTGTCATTAATGACACAGAACTGCTCTCAGGCATTTCGGCAAAACCCCAATAAGCCTCTTCTATTTGGCCATTCTGCACATAACCTGTGATCATAGCATTCCAAGCAACCACATTCCTCACCAGCATCCGATTCAAAAGACTCTTAGCATTCCAAGCAACCACAGTACATTCCTCACCAGCATCTGATTCAAAAGACTCTTAAACCTCACAATCTGACTACTTCGAGTAAATTCATTTAACACGGTCACCAAAGAAACCACATTCGGAGAAGTTACTCGATGGAATAACTGCCATGCCAATCCAAATCATATACCTGAACATATCCATCAATCATTAAATTCCAAAAAACCACATTTTCATTGGCATCTCATATAAAAAAATTTCAAGCCAAAACATATGTTACCATTTTTTGTCTAACCGCTAGCATCGAATTCTACAAGACCAAGTACTTCAGTAGCATCTCATTGAATAGTCTACTAGCAAACAGGGTCTTCGTTCCTCGGAAGCTGCTCAAAAACATCCCTCACCTTTTCTAGAAATACGTGAAGGGCATAGCAGGTTATCATTAAAGGCCACAAAAAGGCATTTCTTTGGGGCATTTTATCAAACAGCTCGGTGGCATCAGTAACTCGATTATTGTGAGAGTACCCAAATATCATTGAATTCCATGAAACCAAGTTCTTGTATGGCATCAGATCTTCTTCTTTTTTTAGTAAAAGAATGGCATTCGATCAAAAAGAGTTATAGTCTCATTGATTGATCTAGCCATTCTTTGCATAGGCAGACATCACAGAGTTCCAATTCTACCAGATTTGGCAAATTGGGTTTTCTTAAAATTTTGATTATAAAGGAAGGATCATCCAGTTTCACGGATCGAACTTAGTTTCGATGTCATTGAATGAAGGGAACGTGAAGTCTCTTGCGATTGCGTCAAACTAAAAAAGCCCAGGAATGTGTCTTTTAGTTTTATACAAGCAAAACCACGTGCTATGCACGGACCACGGAACCACCAAATGCACAGACTCATATGAATTATTTTAAATTAATTAATTAGTAAACTTGTGAGTCCTTCTTTTTGTTGCTAATTTGATCTTTATGTTTTTTTCAGACGTTTTATTCTTTAGGTGAGGCATGAATTGATTAAGAAAGATCAAATGATCATAGACCTAACAAATTGACCAAATATATTTAAGTGTGATCCAGATGAATGGGGTCCACCATCTCTATTCTAACCGTCCATAAAATCATATGATACGGGCCGGGACCCATGAATTGATTGATAAAGATCAAATGATCATAGACCTCACAAATTGACCAAACCTAATTTATTTAAATGTGAACCCCAAGATGAATGGGGTCCACGATCTATATTCTAACCTTTCATAAAACCATATGATGCGGGCTGGGACCCATGAATTGCTTGATAAAGGTCAAAGGATCAAATGATCATAGACCTCATAAATTGACAAAATCTAACCTATTTAAGTGGAACCCCCCAGATGAATAGGGTCCACCATCTCTATTCTAACCGTCCATAAAACCATATTATGTGAGATGGGCCCATGAATTGATTAAGAAAGATCAAATGATCATAGACCAGACCTAACAAATTGACCAAATATATTTAAGTGGGACCTAGACGAATGGGGTCCACCAGCTCTATTCTAACCGTCCATAAAATCATATGATGCGGGCTTGGACCCTCTTTTGCTTTCTTCTGCTACTCTTATATTTCTTCTTCTATTCCTCTGCCATTAATTTATTTTTTACCAATGTTCTCTGTATTTTGGAGTAGCAAATCAAGTAACGCACAGTAACCTTTTTTTATATGGAAGTTGGTTTAGATGAGTTTAGAGGAGAGTGGAGAGTGGAGAGAGAGGAGATTAGCTTGACACCTGTCCCCATGTATGTTGTGTAGTGAGGGATGGAAATTTGGAGGCTTGTGGTTAAAAGTAGGGGTAATACATTCCAATAGTTATTGGATATCATTTTATTATTATGATTTATTTTAGTTTTTTAGTTTTAATATAGTTTAAAAAAATCATGCGTAATTATCTATCTAAACCCCTAACTGCAGTTTATATTTGTTTAGTATAGGACATGGTACATCTATATAGATATTGGTGTTATTTTATGTATATTTTTCCACATCTGAAGCTTATTTTTTAATATAGCTCCCTTTTTTTTATTTCAAAAGAAAAATATATTAAATAAAGAATTTCAAAATATAAATTATTGGGCCTAATATCATTATTGGGTCTGTAATTAATCATAGGCCTGCAGTTAAGTTGTTATATTTGGAAAGGCTATAAATTTTATTTCATACAATAAATTTATATACTCCTTAAACATAAGCATGAAACGAAAATTATAAAAATATATAGTAAGAAAGATATAACAAAATATAGTTGATATTGAAATTAAAAATCAACTCCTCGTATTGTATTATAATATTTTGAAAGAAATTATAGGGATTTTGAGAATTCAATTTTTTTTAAATTTTAATGTGTATGTGTTATTTAATTTGTATGAGTAACGATCAATCCAACTGGTGGACAAATTCCGTTTGATATAAAATATTAAAATAATACATGTACCTACATTTATTTTAAACACTTCAGATTTCGATAGGATGGTGGACCCACCATGAGAATCCACTCTAAGATCATATTAGGTCAAAGCCTAATTGTATCCCTACTCCCAAGTGCTAGATAGTTAAAGGCTTTCCCTTAGAACGTGCACAGAAGATGCTAACAGATCACATAACATAGTAAAAAAATAGCACTATAGTTGACTAAACGTGCTGTGGCCCAGTTTCAGGTATATACGAATTGCATGGGGTAAGATCCTATTTGATAGTTTGGATTGATTATGTTTAAAGATGTTAGTATGTTTAACAGACATGATCAAGTCAACTGTTTGAATGCTCAAACTCAGGGTGGGATTTGGGCTTGTTCCTGTACAGAGGTATCACAATCAGTGTGATGAGAGTGGATTTTTATCACGATTATGTGGGCACTATTAAGGATGAATCAGGTTTTAGCTTTTTCCTATGCAGAGGTATTACAATCCATGTGATTACAGTGGCTTTTAACAACACTTATGTGGTTCCCACTAAGGTTAAATCAGGTGTTAGCTTGTTCATTTACAGTGGTATTACAATCCATGTGATAAGAGTGGATTTAATCAAACTTATTTGGGCTCCACCAAGGATAAATTAGGCTATAGCTTGTTCTTGTGCATTGGTATCATAATCCATGTGATAGGAGTGGATATGGCCACACTTTTGTTAGGCCCCAACTAAGAATAAATGAGATTCTAGCTTCTTTGTATACAGTGGTATTGTAAATTTATAATCCATGTGCTAAGATTATTATCCTTTATTTTTTTAAATTGGAGTTCATAAAGAAATTATTATATTTCTCAAACATAAGCATGAAATGAAAAAATAATATATTTTCAGATTCTTGTATGGAGTAGCAGAAAAGATTACCTTATTCTATGAATGTATTTCTTGCTTTGCAAATAGGAATAAAGATCCAGCCTTTTTCCAAATTCTATTGTGATTTGTGAGATCATTCTTTTCTTAGAGACTTGATGGTATGATGATAGTTAACAGTAGATCTGAAAATCAAAAATGGAAAAAAATCAATGCATCGTCAAGAACATGTCAAAAACGTTCTTGACCGGGCTGCGTTTGGGTCCCACCATCCATCCACACACTAAGTTTGTGAAAATCGCAGCCACAAATAACCTGGCCCATGGCTTCATGTTTGCACATCTAGGTGGCATGATAGTGGGTCAAATGGACCCGATAAAAGATCAACATTAGACTTATGCAAACATTTTTTTTAGTATTGCTTATTTTTTTTAATTTTTTTTTTTTGCATTAAAATTGGATGGATGGGCAACAACCATCCCTGACATGGACTTCTTGTTTCTATAATTTTTTTCCTCGAGGCCATTGCTCAGAAAATTTATTTTTATATTAAAAAAAGTTCCCTGATATGGAGTTCTTGTTTCTTTATATATTTAATACCCTAACAAAAAGGGTCCATCCTTGACAAAAACCCTCCCTTTGCATTTGGAACAAAGCCTCATTGATTTTTTTTCCTAAATAGCTCCTCTCTGACGTTTTGTTTATAGTTTTTTTCCTCGGGGTCGGGGCTAGTGCTTAGAGACAATATATGGAGTTGCCAAAAATATCTCTGACATGTAGTTTCTTTAAATATTTAATACCCTACCAAAAGGATGTCTATTTGCAAGAAAACCCTCCCGGCGCATTTAGAAAAATTAATCTCAGATTTTGGAACGCAAAACGCACCAGCCGTTCAAGCGAGAAAGGCTTCACGCCTGAGCATCTATGGTCCGTGATATAGCATCCCACTGGTCCTGGCTAGCAGATCGATCTCACCCCTCAAGGTCGCCCGGGCCATTACTGACAGATGACCGGGTTGGATTTGCGATCAGATTTTCTATTGGGTCCCAAAGTCCAAGACACCCAAACTACATTTTCTTCCTCAATCCAACTCATCTCTCTGTTGCTCGACGATGTCTCCTCCCTCTTTCCTACATTTAAAATTTTATTTTCAACCAATCAAGAAATCTCAAAATATCCTCCCTGACTTTGAAACGTAAAAGGCACCAGACAAATTTGCCATATTTCTGTTAATATTGAAACCATATTTATCTTTTATTTTCGCTGTGGGTTGTTCGTAGATAGAGTAGATTTAGGGGGAATTTTTCTCTCTCTTACTTGCTGTGAGATGGAAAACATAGGGACGAGGAGCTTTTGCTACAATGAAGATGCAGTTGCAGGCTGACTTCGAAGAGTGATGGTGCTGCTAGGGGTATTCTTGAAACTCAAGCTCAGTGTCCTCTTCCTCTCTCATCTTTCTCCTGCTGCTCCTATATTTCTCTTTCCCTTCCTCTCCAATTTCTACCTTTTCTTTACAAATGTTATCTTTATTTGGATTAGCATATCAGTTACGTAGTGGGACACTATTTATTTGGAAGAAGTTATGCGCTTGTCAATTTGGAGGAGTTTAGAGGATTTAGAGGTGAGTGGAGAGTGGTGAGTGGAGAGTGGAGAGAGAGATAGGAGATTAGCCCGACACCTGTCTTCATGTATGCTTTGTAGTGAGGGATTAAAATTTAGAGCCCTTAGCTTCAGGGGGGATACATTCCCTTAGAGTAATAGATACTATTCTTGAACCGGCTCTGCCTCTTGACAGATTAAATCCCAACCGCGGGTTACTACTGGGTCCCAGACTTGATCTGATCTAACCAAATTGGTAAAGGCATGGTTACGGATAGGGTTACAAACGGGATGATTTCTATCCAAAATCATAGTGGACTCAAATTCGTACTCATTTTTAAATAACGGTTCCGGTTCCGGATCCAATTTTAACTTGAACATGTTTTGTTGGTTCCAAACCTCATTTCGATAAAAAAAAAAAAAAAAAAAAACTCAAATTCGGTGCTGGAACCTGATTTTACGAGCAGACGGACAGGGTAAAATGATGGCTAAAATCTAAGCAACCCAACAGCAAAATTCCAAGAGAAGCCACCAAAATTTTCAAGTGTGCGTTGGGATTTGTGATTGGAGGGAGAGGAGAATACTTTTGTTTTCAGCTTTGGGTTTTCGTTTTTTGAGAGACACGGCTACTATACTTTTGTGTTCTGTTTCTTTTTATAGAAATTCCATTCCCCTTTTAGATTTCCTTTTAAATAAAAGTACTATAATGTCTGGTGTTTTTATAGAGGTTTTGCTCTGCCCCTTTTAGAGTTCCTGTAAATGGACTATAATGTCTAGTGTTTTTGTAGAAATTTTGCTCTCATGAGAAGATGTGGGATGTTTTTATAGACAGAAAACTGAGGCATGCAGTTGCTGCTGCTAAAAGATAAATTGCTACTCTTTTACATATCTCATATGACACCAAATACAAGATCGGAGATACACCCAATATTAATCAGAAAGCTTCAATGGCCCCAGCAGCTGCGATCAGAGAAAGGCCTATCAGTGCGAGCTTTTTGAGAAAGCTGGTGGTGAAAATGGGTCTGTTTGGGGAGACCACCGAAATTAGAATCAGCATCAGGCAAAAGCTCAGGAAGACATACATATCTCATATGACAGAGATCGGAGATGCACCCAATATTAATCAGAAAGTTTCAATGGCCACAGCAGCTGCGATCAGAGAAAGGCCTATCAGTGCGAGCTTTTCGAGCAAGCTGGTGGTGAAAATGGGTCTGTTTGGGGAGACGACAGAAATTAGAATCAGCATCAGGAAAAAGCTCAGCATCACATAGACCACCAATACATGAATCTTGGACAGAGTTTTCCCAAATGGATCATCAGGAATCATATCTGGACATTGAATGATTGCGGAAGCTGCCACCACAAATGCATACAGGAGATTCTTAATAAACATTTCCTTTGGTTTGAGGAGTGAGTTGGGAGATCGAACTTTGATGTGATAACTGATTCGTTGTCGGATGGATTAATGTTGTGGGTGATTGCAACATGATTGGTCTTCGTCCACTTGTACTGTATTTAATAATATCCCAAGCCCAAGGCAAGTGGAGATGGCGTCTGCTCTGGGAACCTTCCGGGAAAGAGAGACGAAGGGACCACCAATGAAGAAAATGAGAATCTTCTTGGACTGGTGTTGGTGTGTCTTCTTGGACTGGTGTGAATTAGCTTTATGTTGTCCTTACTCCTTAAGAATGTCCAATGAAGACTGGGACGGATCCGGAATCACGGTCAATTGTGGGGAAACCTTCGCATCAGTTAAATATCTATCAGCCTCATGAAGTCTTTTGGCCGGCGGCGGTGCAAGTTGGGAAAACACTTCCGCTAATTTATTTTTCTATCTCACGCGCTTTTATGAAGATGGCCCGGCCCCCCTTGTGAATAAAAACAATTGAATGTCTTTTAATGCTTTTAATCAAATGCACAAGACTTTATAGATTTAACGATGCATTCAAAACATAGTGAAACTTCGTATACACTAATTAATATGGGTGTTTTATGGGCCGGGTAAGGCAAATCCAGGCCTGGTCCAACCCCGACACCAGCCATTAAATTCATGCTCAGCCCAAGCCTGACTAATTAATCGGGCCAAGCCAAACCGGGCTTTTTTAAATTATATGGGCATTCCAACAATTGTTTGAACTAATTAAATTAAATTACATGCAATTCTTACACAGACCAGGCTTTGGGCTTTTTACCACTTAATCTAAGCCCAGCCCAATTATGATACGGCCCCAATCACGTACTCAAGTCCAGCCCAAAGTGGGTTGGGCCTGGATCAGGCTTGAGCTGGCCGGGCCCGTGAGCACCCCAATACACACCAACATCATCCAAGGAAGAGGCAGTTATCTGAATATAAATGGGATGTTTACATTTTTTCCAATATAGTTAAAGTTTAGGACCTTTATTTTATGATATTTGTACTTGGGCACTAATTTAGTATCAATTTCAAAATTAAATGTGGATTTTGGAATCAATTGGCCTCCGCAATGGCCCCACATATTGATCGTGCAGACTGTTGAAAGGAAAATAATTAAGGAGAAGAAATAGCCAAATGCAACCATTGGGCTATGAAAGCGGCCCTCATAAATGTGAGATTGAAAAAAAAAAAAAAAAAAGAAAAGAAACTGCCTTTCACAATAGGACAAATAGAATATTCGAACTTGGGATAAAAAAAAAGAAGA
Organism: Litsea cubeba; assembly: GCA_012931725.1. NCBI lineage: Eukaryota > Viridiplantae > Streptophyta > Magnoliopsida > Laurales > Lauraceae > Litsea > Litsea cubeba. The sequence goes on from CM022948.1 coordinate 74,128,722, forward strand.
AAAATGGCTTTGACAGTGGGCCCATAGATTGATAAGAACAACAAAGATGAAGTCGATTTATAATCTGTAAGTGGATCCCAAATCACTACAGCTTGAACCTGACATGAAGGCCCCATAATGCTCACCTATCGTAAAAATATCAATGATGGTGCCCATTAATGGATGAAGAAAAAAGAAATTTACAGGAGATCCGTTAGTGGAGCCCACCTCTCAAACCTAAATTGTCCAAATGCACAGTGGGCCAACTGATGACAGAGAAAGGGAAGAAAAATAAATTTGTTGGCCGATTTTTCACTTAATAAAGTCCAATGGCCAATGGGCCTACTGGATAATAAAAAGGAAAAAAAAAAAAAAAAAAAAAAACTCCTATAACAAAAAAGATGTAGAAGACATGTAGATAAGTGTGTTTAAACGTAACCGCCTTAGGGAAAAAAAGTCTCGTTGGTAAGAAGGACTGAGAGAAATTATTAAATAGGAAAGTGATTTGCATTCATTGAGTGATATTAGAAAAACTAGCAGTAACCAGTGCCGTTGGCACGATAAAAAAATTGTCGTAAATTAATTTATTTGGATTTGGGTTTACGATTTATTTCTCGGATTTTTTATAAGGGGTTTACTTATAAGATTTAGTGTTATTAGAATTTCTGGTTTAGGTTTTTTTTTTTTTTTTGTGTTTAGTATATAAGATTTAACTTTTATAATTTAAGAGTTTACACTCCAAATTTCAATGTTCTTAACTTTTAAATTAACTTATTTGGATTTGGGGTTTACGATTTATAACTTTTTTTAATGTTCTTAACTTTTAATTTTTTTTAACACTCTGGCCAACCAAACCGGACTCGGCTCTCCTGCTTTTCTTTTCTGTTATTTTTTTCTATTTTTCTCCTCAACCATCCATTGAGAAAAACAGTGAGATGAATAGTGAAACGGGGTCTACAAAAAGTGTGATGGACGGCCCCCTCACCCCTCACCCCCAAACCAATCAGCCCTCCCCCCCAACCCAACCCATCAGGCCCTTAGATCAATGGCATAACCTTGTGCTTTTGATGGGGATGGCAAAACCTTGTAATTATTTCCAACTTTTAGCCCCTTGTGCTTTTGATGGGGATTGCAAAATCTTGTAATTATTTCCAACTTTTAGCCCCTTTATGTACAGTGCCGGGTAGGACAAATGTCACTTCAAACACTGTCCTGAAATGTAATACTAATTCAAACTTGAGGATTGAAGAGGTTGGTTGGAGTGTGTTAGAAACTTCTTGAGATTGGAGCACGCCACTTATGTGCTTCCTCTTGAAAAAGTTGCTGCTTTAATATGTATAATAACAATGCTCATGTTGGCACAGCTTGTTCAGTTGGTGTTAGCGGTCTTGTACATCTTTGATATCCTCTACTTGGATAAACTTTTAAATAAAAATATTTATAAATTATAAATGAATATTATCATATAATTAATAACTTAGATACTATTAAAATTGAACTTCAAAAAACAAAGATTTAAAGGAAAAAATATAACTAATTGGATGCACAAGAAAACACAAGAAAATAATATTTTATAGAATATAATTTTTATTTTTTAAAGAAAAAGATCTTGTGCGTTTGGTAACAGAATAAAATTTTATTTTCTTTCAAAAAACTCAATATTTCCTCATTCAGCTCTTCCTTGTAGATAACTTTCTATAAGATAAGGATATTTCAAAATGACAATTTCAAAGTGGTAAAGTAAAGTAAATAGTTTAATTCACCAAATCCATCATTATGTGATTGTTTACATAATAGGGCAGAGTAAAGTAAATGTAAATGTCATAGCACGGTAAAGGTGTGGTAAAGTAAAGGTGGGATAAAGTATATGGTGAAGTAAAGTGGAAAGGAATGGTAAAGTAGTTTCTTTTTTTTTTTTACTTTAGTTTATCACATCTTACCGTAGTTTAATATGGTAAATAAAAAGTGACTTATTTACGGGTGTGGTAAAGTAAAATATAGATTGATGTCATATCATGATAAAAGGTACGGTAAAACAATGTGAGATAAAATATGTGGTGAAGTAAAGTGGGAGAGAGAGTTATAAAGTAGTTGCTTTTTGTACGTATTTTGATGAGAATGCAAAATGTTATATTTTTCTCCATTAATGTTTAGTCCTTTATACTTATTTGATGCCTAAATGTACTCATTATTCTTATATTCTACTTTAGGATGCAAATGGAGGTACTGTGTGTAAAACAAAGCTAATTGAGTGATTTTGGATAGTTTTGACATCGCTTCGTAATTTGGGCATAATTCTCTCCTCCGAACTCCAATTGAGATGACTCAAGATGCTATGGAACGCCAAGAAAAAGATCTACAACTTTTATGTTTTGAGTTTTGAGAGATTCTTGCTGAATCAAGAAGTTTTCAGATCTTAGTTGCAAGAGAAGTGCTCATATTTGATGCTAAATGGATGAAGAATCAAGCAGAAGGGCATTGTGATAAATTTGATGAAATCAGGAGTTTCCCGGAACATATCCAATATTGGGCTCATATTGTCCGGAACGAAAAATGGTGCAACTTTAATTCTTGGTTCGAATCCAACAGAAGCCCGAGTGAGAAGATATGGTCAAAAAGAAGATTTTGACTAAGTTAGAATTTAATTAATTATTTTATGGGAGCTTTGGCCGGAGGTCCCTCATAACATTACTTTGTTGCTAACAGTCCACAAAAAAAAGCCATCTTGCCAAAGGTCCCTCTCACACTTTTACATACCTGAAAAGACTAATTTGCCCCTTTCTAAAATCTAGCTTTATTAATTTAAAACAAACGCTGACGTCGCCCGATATGGATACAACTCTTGGACTCATCTTCCAAATCAAGAAACCGACGAAAACGAAGGCGATTTTCGGCGATTGATTGTTCAAACAGCGAAGAAGAAGCACTTAGGTCAAATTTTTGAATAGTTTCCATTTCATTGTCTGTTATGCTCTGCATCTACGAACTCATTTCGGATAGAAGAACTCCAAAGAAGACGAGATTCAAACCCTACTTGCAGACGTCTCGGATTTCAGTGCAAACATGATTGCAAACAAGATAAAAAAAACTACAAACACTCGATTTCTATTGTAAGTTTATTATTCCGTCCTTTTCAAATCGGAGAAATCATCGATGTTTCGAAACCCTATACTTCTTTTCAACCACATTTGCGATGTTCTTGCTTCATTTTCTCTCATTATTTTTCTAAATCCAAAAATCTATTCAGGAAAATGGCAAGAACGAAGTCTGCCATTCTTGCAGAACAAGAGCATCAGAAGAAAGAAGGAGAAGAAGGTCAATAAACAATTCTCTCAATCTCTTTTACTGCATGAAGTTTTGAATAATACTATTGTAAATTTCTGATATGATTAAACGAATGTCACACAATCACTACTACTTTTCCAAATATAAATAACTTTATCTCAATTTTTTTTCAGAAATATCATTCGACTGAATCTATCTGAGTTATGGATGTATTTATCTTAATTGAATTTATGTTGAATTTATCTGAGATTCCATATTGGGATGCAACTGAGTTTCGAATCAAAATTAGTTGAATTATGATGTATTTATATCTACAAGCAGAATTTAAGATAAACACATGCTTTACAAAAATTTATCTGATTTCTTCACAATTTTATCTAAGTTCTGAACAAATTTATCTGTTATTTGAACAAAATTATCTGATTTCTGATCAAATTTATCTAGATCTATATAATTTTATCTACATTTCTTCGTTACAAATCAGATAAATTCGATTCAGAACTCATATAATATCTACATCTTTTACGTTTTCACTTATATATATATGATTTTTATTGAGATTGTGATTTTGAAAAACATATTTTTCCAATGTCTTTATAAATTTTTCAAATGTTTAACCAAAATATAACACAATCACTCCTACTTGTCTACCTATAAATAAGTTTATCTGAGTTGTTTTGAGAAATATCATGTAACTGAATCTATCTGAGTTCTCAATGTATTTAACTTAGCTGGGTTTATGTTGGATTTATCTGAAATTCCATAATTGGAATGCAACTGAGTCTCGATTAAAAATTAGTACAATTTATAATCTATTTATACCTACATACATAATGTAAAATACACACATGTTTTTCAAAAACTTATCTAAGTTCTTAATAATTTTATATAATTTCTGAAAAAAATTATCTGATATTTGAACAAAATTATCTGAAGTCTGAACAAATTTAATATAATTTTATCTATCTACCACCATTACAAATCAGATAACTTTAATACATAACTCAGATAATATCTATATATTTTTCGTTTTGACTTATGTATATATCATTTTAATTGACATTGTCATTTCAAAAAACATAGTTTCCAATGCTTTTATAAAATTTTGCAATGTTCAGCCAAAATGTCACACAATCACTGCTACTAGTCCAAATATAAGTAAGTTTATCAGAGTTATTTTAATAAATTTTGATCGTGTAATAGCAACTACATTTTGTCTCACTGTTTCCATGTAAATGAATCTATCTAACTTCTGGATGAATTTATCTTAAATGAATTTATTTTGAATTTATCTGATATTACATAATTAGAATGCAACTGAGTTATGAATGAGAGTTGATACGGATTGTAATGTATTTATAACTGTGTGCAGAATGTAAAATGGACACATGTTATTCACAAAGTTATCTGAATTCTGTATAATTTTATCTCATTTTTGAACAAATTTATCTGATTTCTTAATAAATTTATCTGAATTTATGCAAAAGTTATCTATCTGTATAATTTTACTGTATGCAGCAAAAAAAATAAGCAAAAGAAAGAGGCAAGAAGAAAATTCATCGAAGAACATACAAGGGAAGAAGAAAAAGAAGGATGAGAAGGATACAAGCCATTACCAATTCAGATCTAACTTGGTCTCAGTCGTCAGATTAGTTAATGGCATAAAGAATTTGATATCAGAATTACATAAAGCTGAATTGAGAAAGACACCTTTCTGGAGCCTAATTGAGTGCATTCTGGATGGCACATTCTCAGAAAAGGTTTGCAGAAAGTATGACAACGACATTATGTTGATCCTCGATACATACAACACCAAGAGGAGGCAGTTCAAAATAGGAAAATCCTATGTGTCATTCACTGCAAATGACATATCACATATATTTGGCATACCAAATGGATCAAAACCACTTGATTTGAAATATGGAAAGAGAAAGGGATCTGAATTCATATCTAGGAGATTCCAAGGTCCTTCAAGGGTTTCAGCTCCAAAGATTAAGGAACAGCTACATCTTGCATTGAGTGGATCAACAGATATTGAAATTGCTGATGTTGCCAGGCTAATATGCCTGTATATCCTTGTGGTTCTTTTTTTTTCAACCCATGGCAACACAATAGGGTGGGCATACGTGGGCTATGTTGAAAAGTACATGGATATGAAGAACTATGCCTGGGCAGAAGAAATATCAAAATTTTTAATGGAATCAGTACACAGTAGGAGCCGTGGTTCTGATAAAGTCATTTGCTGCCTTATTGCATTACCGGTACAATATACAACTCCATACTAAAAACATTTGAATTCAAGTTTAGAAATAATGACATATTAACATATGATTTTTCTAATTTTGTAACAGTATTGGCTGTGTGAACATTCAACAATTGTCAGCCCAAATGAGTCTTTGCATTTCCCACGGATACTAAAGTGGAATCTAAGGGCTCTGAGTATGGCACTTAGGAAAAAACCACTTCATACACTAAAAGTTAATGAGGTACTCTATTATATAAATAATTATTTGTTATCTTCATTTTCACTATCTAAATTTATCTAATATCTTAATCTGACATGTTCAATCTAACAATGTTACAAACTGCAGGTCCTTGGTGACTCATTAGAGAGCACACTGCTTGAATCGCAGCGATTCCTGTCTTTGTTAGGCAGTGTCAGTGGGGCTGAAGGGGGGTTAATGCAGATAGAAGGAGAAGAAGAGGTAAAAGAAACAGAAAAAATTCAAGAAGAAAGGATATTAGAAGATAATGAAGAGGGTGAAGAAGAAAAAAATAAAAATGTATCACAACATGTAGTTGTATCAGAAGAAGAAAAAAGCAATGAAGGAGAGGAGCAAGAGGAAGGACATGAAGAAGAAGAACATCAAAACCAGAAAGAAGTCCATGTAGCAGTAGAAGAAGCAGAAGGAGAAAATGAGAATGAAGGAGAGGAGCAAGAGGAACCAGATGAAGAAGAAGAACAACAACAGGAAAAAGGAGAAAATGAAACAGATAATAAAATGAATGAAGGCAAACAGTCTGATACAGACATGATGATAGAGACATTGGTCATATCTGAATTGGAAGAGCAGAGAGAACAAAACAACAGTGAAGAAACAACTTCTGCTGGTGTGGAGATGGCTGATTATCACCAAATGGCTCTAGAGACAGATCTGGTGGTCGCCAACATTTTAGCTGATATAATTGGAAATGCCACCAATGCATCAACCAATGTGACATCTGAAACAATAACTGGAAACGAACAAGAAGCTGCTGACATTGGGCCTTCTCCTAGTAACCCGTCACACTCAATCAAAAACAACAAACTACAAAATCTAACTGAAGAGCGTGACAGGGCAACTTCGTTAGCCAACCAAATGACCAAGGATAATAAAGATTTACAAGAACAGATTCAAAGGATGGCTATTGAACTTGAAAGGACATCAGTAGAAAACAACAGTCTGAAAAAGGAAATGCTTGAAATGGAAAAAAGAATAGAAAGCTTGCTTAAAGAAAGAGACAATGCTCTATTGATGATTGAGCAGTTGACAATTGAGAAGAATTCCCATGAAACATTTGACGTCAAAACCGATCAAACTATAGAAGATACTTCTAGAATGGTAAACTCCTTAAAAGAGCAGCTCAAACATACTATGAGTGTGTCAGATATACAGTCCTCAAGAGCAGCAAAGGCAGAAAATGAGGGGAAGGAGCTCAAGAAAAAAATAATAAATCTGGAATCGAACAACATGAAATTACGACAGCTGTTAAAGGAAATGACACTTGATTATGCAGAGAAAGGATTGGAGTGGGCTGGAAACACATTGGATGATATCTTCCAGTCTCCAAAGAACAAGATTTCAGAACAAAAAGGGTCTACAATCGCACAGAAAAAAGCGGAGGGGTCTGCAGCAGATCAGAAAATTGAAGAGAATGCTGATGAGGTAATTTATTTACACTTCCATATTTTTTTTGAATATTATTCTTTGGATTGCAAATCTATCTTACCTGACCTTTAGTATGCAAAATATATGACTCTCTTTCAAATTATCTGACTCTCTAACAAGTTTATCTGAATTCTGACTGAACTTGTAACATATCTCATCAACTTTATCTTTGTTATTTGTGAATTTAACTGACTTTCCATCAATTTTATCTGATGTTGCATTGAATTTATCTTACCTTGTATATATTCCAATTTATTTAATCTATATTTGTTTGTTTGAATGATTAATCAGATCAACTACTCTGACACACAGATCAAGCCAGTTAAGGAGGTGAAACAATCCTCCATGATAAAAAGAATTAAAAAAAGGAGGGCAACAAGGAAAATGATTGAAACAGCTGCACCCTTTAGACTCCCCAGAAATACAGTCACTAAGCAAATGACTGAGCCCGACATTGAAAAGCTGAAACAAATCTACGAAGCAGAAGGCAATGAGTAAGTAACAGTCCTATGCAACTAAGCAACACAGCTCTTGTTGTAAAAAAAAATTATTCAAAATGACAACAACGTAAGCACTTTTTACAATTGCATTTGCAGGGCGCTAGTCTGGGGAGGTGAGGGAATATCTGCTGTATCATACGAGGACATCATTGCAATCCTCAACAAAGCAGAATTCTCCAGCAATGTAAACATCCAAACAAATAAACTTTCCATACTATTGCTTAATTTTTGTAATATAACAACAATGGTCATATTCATATTCAATTAATATAACTAACACTATCTGCTTCAAATTGAACAGGTTATTGACGGATATGCTGACTTGTTATACAGAGAACAGGAAGAAATCCAACAACAACTTACAGCAAGCAATCAGCAAGGCCTGCTGCCCCAAGAAAAATCAATCTTTGTATCAAGTTTATGCTGGGTAAAATACAATGAATCTTAATTAATAAAGTAACATTTTGCTTTGTTTTACAATATAATAAACAGTTACTAAACTAAAATTAATGCAGAAATTCGTTACAGCAAACACATCAGAAATGAGAGATAAGATTTTACACAAACAAATCTCCCCAAGCAGAACTGCAAACCACAGATTCGTGCACTTTCCAATGAATTCAAATGGAAAAAGGAAAAATGCTCAACCATTTCATTGGACACTGTTGGTGCTGGATTAGAAAGAGGGGGATTGGCTACATTACAATTCCTTGAAACCGAGATTAGCTAAAACAGTCGATCATTACTTTGAAGATGCACAAATTCTGGTATGTCTCTTTCACATAATCATTAAATACAAACTACTGCCCATAACAATAAACCCCAACCCATTGACTATATCAATTTATTTATTTCTGCAGAAACAATATGTGGAGAACTACAATTACGTAAATATTGAAGAAACCCAGCCATATGGAGCTCCGTTGATAAGCGTGGAAGACGCCCCACAACAGAAAATGGGATCGTAAGTATCATTTTGTATAAACACTGATTCAATTCATTTTAAAGTACCAACATCATCTTCTTTTGCAGTGTCGATTGCGGCGTCATTGTTTGCTACATCATGAAGCAAATTACTCACAAACAACCAATTGATTCGAAACTGCAACAGAACATCATCGATGATTTGAGAAGAGAGATAGTTTCCAAATTCCTCAATGACATGCATCACTGCTGGTCAATTCAAAACTTCCATGCAAGGAGAAAGGTGCTGATGATGATTTCGAACAGTGACATAGGGTTTGAAACAGGGTTATGTCACAGTAAACAGAAGCCAAATTCATGTATTTCTCTGTAATATGAAAAGAACCACTGCAACATACTTGTGAATGTATACTTTTGCAAAATGAATGTAAGGGAAACAACTTTGGCAATTTAATTGTCAAAATTTCTGAATCAATGAATGAATTAAATTGTGAATGAATTGTAAAATATGTGTCCTGATATAGTTTTCGTTGATTCTCTTCACATATTTATACGATTTTTACAGAATATTACCTGTTTTTTCACAAATTTATCTACGGTCTGATACAAACTATCTGAGTTCAAAAATAATTTATCTTAGTTTCTAATAAATTTATCCGAGTTCTGAAACAAATTATCTGATTCCAGATGCAATTTATCTATTTTTTAGATAAATTTATCTGAGTTCTGAAACACATTATCTGAGTCCAGATGGAATTTATCTGTTTTTTAGATAAATTTATCTGAGTTCTGAAACACATTATCTGAGTCCAGATGCAATTTATCTGTTTTTTAGATAAATTTATCTGAGTTCTGAAACACATTATCTGAGTCCAGATGGAATTTATCTATTTTTAGATAAATTTATCTGAGTTCTGAAACACATTATCTGAGTCCAGATGCAATTTATCTGTTTTTTAGATAAATTTATCTGAGTTCTGAAACGAATTGGGTGAATTCTGACAGTAATTATCTGAGTTGACAAGAAATTATCTGAATTCTGAAATAAATTCTATAACTTCATAATCAATTTATATGAGGTATAAAGCAATTTATATGACTTCTGCTGCATATTTAATCTCACTTATAATACATTTTTATTATCAATTTTTGAAAACACATTTTAAATGAGATAAAGAATTATATAAGTGATTGCTTATATGATAAGCAACACAATAAACAGTAGTAAAATGTCTGTCACTTTGACTATTTATTCACTAATCACAATTCATATCGTATCTTCTATACATGCTAAAGAATTGACTACTATTATACAGAAACTAAAGTCAAAGTCTATTTCAAATATTTGTCAAATAATAGGCTCCTTGCAAGACTTCTTATTGTGACTGCCAAACCGACCACAACGCCCACATTTATCTGCCGTGTCATCTCCCCCCTTGACAATATCCTCTTTTTTTTTGGGCCTGCCGGCTGGGCGTTTCACCAGAGGTGGGAGAATAACAGCTCCAGCAACTGTTGCCTCCGGCATTCCGACAGTTGGAATTGGAAATATCTGCTCATCATATGAAGCCCTATATGAATCAGTGTGAAAATAATGATCCACATAAAAATTCAGGTCCTTTCCACTCTTTTGAATCGCAGCACAAGCATGTGCACAAGGAAAGCCATTAATCTGCCACTGATAACAGGAACATATATGATTAAAAATGTCGACAGTCACTGACGGGTAAGAGTGAACATCGTAAACAGTTTCACTGGAACGCCTGACAGTCCACGTCCGTCCTAGCTGGATCAAAGCATCCAACCTCTTATCCATATCCGGGCAAATGACTGACTTCCATCTGCTGGAAACTTCCTTCCTAGTAGCCATCTGCTCCATTATTTGAACCCTTATTGTGTCCACCATCTTTGTAATTGGAAGATGACGAGCTTCTCTAATCCAGGAGTTGAAAGATTCAGCTGCATTTGAACACATCTCACCATACCGTTGACCCTTAAAGTAGGCATTGCTCCATCTTTCATGAGGCAATCTAGAAAGAAATCTGTCTACGTTGCTACCACCTTGATGCCTCAACGCCTGCAACTTGGCATGGAATGCAGCTATGGTCAGGGCATATGCACATTCCCGAAGCATCATAACCATTCTCTCTCTAAATTCGTTAGTGTATCCACCTGACAGTTTGTCTCTCAAATTTGCCTTCAAGTGTTGTAGGCAAAAAGCATGATGAGCATAGTGGAAAACACTTGAAACACCCTCTATCAGACCTGGATTTCTATCGGAAATAAAAGTAATAGTGCGATCCGAAACCAGAACTTTCTTTAAATTCTGCAAAAACCACTTCCAATTGTCCTCCGTCTCTGAGTCCACCACAGCGAAAGCAAGGGGAAATAAACCTGTGTTATAAAAAATAAAGTTTTATACTACAAGAAATAAATATAAAAAAGTAAATGGTAATCATTAATAAAAATAATCTCAGAAATAAAAGAATCGAAAGCAACTGCCATACCTTGATTTCCATTCTTCCCTGTTGCTGCCAACAAGTTTCCCTTGTATCTACCTTTCAAAAAGGTACCAGCCAAAAATAACAAAGGACGGACATGATTAAAACCAGAAATTGAAGCATAGAATGAAACAAACAGCCGCTTAAAGCACATAGTTGACTGGTCATAATCTAGCACAAAAAGGCTTCCTGGATTCACATCCTCCGCCACCTTAATGTACCAACGAAGATGGTCAAAAGATAGCGACGAATCACCATACAACTTATTCCTAGCCCTTTCCACGCCCCACCATGCATGATGGTATGTAATTGTAAGTCCATAATTCGCCTTAAAGTGGTGCACAACATCAATGGGTCTAGTGAGTGGCCTCTCACGAATGTGATCAATCATTAAATCAGCAACCGTCTCAGATCTCATACGGCTGTTCTTCGAAGTTCGGACTGCCGCACCACACGTATGCTCATTATCTAATGTCCTGATATAAAAATGTCCAGATGACTTCTCAATCGAAGCATGAACACGCTATTTACAACCCATCGAACGACTGCGAGAACATTCAGCTGTTATCCTAACTTTATCATTTTTCACATATACAAACTCAAACCCAACTTCCATTGAATATCTACACAGAACACTTCTAAACTCTGCAACACCGCCCTCAAACCTCTGTCCCACTTCTCTAATACCACTTGACCAGCCTGAAGACAGCAAAATCTTCTCCTTGTGTGTGCAGAACAGCGGAAGTAGAAGTGTCTCAATATATGTGCCCTCATAACCCACTAATTGAATGGCATCTTCAACAAAATCATCAACGTTTTCCTCTTGATCATCATCATCTGATTCCTGCATTTCTGATACGAAAACATCCACTGTTCCCAAACCCATTGAAGACGCCAACATTGATAAGCTCAACAAATCTGAGTCGCTGTCCAGCAAGCACTTTGGATGGCCAGGCAATGTGTAAGTCAGACATACCATGTTTACTGCCAACATCTTCCATTTGTTGCAAACTTGACGAATTAAATCATCAAATCTCATGCCCATACTAAAATGAATGACGGCAGTAAACATGCCATACTTACAAAGAAGCATTACCGGATGCGCCATCTTTGAATTTACTAAAATCAACGAAGTTCAAAAGTCATCAGAATCTTTAAAATTATGCAGAATATTAAGAAAAAAACAACAAACAAACATTTATCTAAATTTATCTGAATTCTGTACACGTTTATCTGATTTTTGAACAAAATTATCTTATTTCTGAACAAATTTATATGAATTTATATAAAAGTTATCTATAATTACTCATTCTAATTCAGATAACTTTGGTTCAGAAATCAGATAAAATCTTAAGAACTCAGATAAATTCGATATAGAATTCAGATAATTTTTAAACAAAATTGAACTAACTTTATAAATCGCAAATGTATATTAGAAACATTGATAGATTTGATTCAAAAAGTCACATAAATTCGATTACATGGTTCAATCAAAATTGCAGCTTGGAACAGAATTTCAAATTATTAAACAATTTTATGAGAAACAAAGTAACTTATTTGACATCTAGATACGTCAGGCTTTATCTATACGAATCAAATCAAATAACAAAATTAATTCAAAAAAATAAATATAATAAAAAACAAAAACAAATAACAAAATCAAATAACAAATCTCAACAACATATCAGAATCCTATACAAAATAAATAACTTCTCAAATAAAAATGAAAATGAGTATCAGAAGTATAAATCTACAATTTAAACAATAAAACTTGCATACAATCTGCTATGAATATAAAACCTTCCTTACCTCTGACAAAAGTTGAATATGCAATCTGTTACGCAGAGAAACTCAGATCTACCTCCGTCCAAAGTTGAATCTGCAATCTCTTACACACAGAAACTCAGATCTGATTCACACTGAATCTACGAACTGCTTTTAGTCTGTAATCTCTGAAATCTGATTTGAAATAATCCTTGCATATGAATTACCATCTGATTCGATTCAGAGCAGCAACATGTTTCCATCATGCTATATCTATAAGCTGCAACACAATCGACTCGTCATCTGATTTGAAATAATCGTTGCATATGAATTAACATCTGATTCGATTCAGAGCAGCAACATGTTTCCATCATGCTAGATCTATAATCTGCAACACAGCCGACTCGTCTGCAATCTAAAACCAATAAAATCTCCATCAGAAGTTTTCTACCGTGACTGCCATTTGAAATTCAAAATAACATATTTGCGGTAACTTACAAGGGCAGATCAGTAACAGTCGATGAGTTATCACCTACATCTCAGGCTATATTATCGTGACACGTTGCTGAATTAACGTTACATGTTTGGAACGATTTCATTCCATGCTGCGTCAGTTACAGGGGCATTTTTGTCTTAAAAAATGAAAACATGTGTGCACATGGACCTAAGACTGGAAAAAGTCTAGCTAAATGGACCAAAGACCTTAAAAAGTTTTTCCATGGACTGGAGGCTGGAAACATGGACTTATAGGGACCTTTCGCTAATTTCTCCTTATTTTATTCCATCTACAATCCCACATCACTTCAAATTCTCTCAAAATTCGTACGGGTGCATTCCATCTCCAACGATTTTCTTTATATTCTCTCTTTCATCTCTCATCCTCTCCTACTTTATCTCTCCTTCATTCTTTTTCTCTCCAATCACATGGGTCCACATCACCTAACTTCT